>JANAVB010018884.1:0-41416 GCA_029216955.1 Iris pallida | reverse complement strand
ATGTTTATTTTACACACATATTCCCATTTTCTGTGATAACACGAGCACATTAATTTGACTAAGAATCCAGTATGTCACTCTCGTACTAAACATATCGAAATTAGACATCATTTTCTTTGAGATCATCATCAAAATGGAGATATAAACCTTGTGTACATAGATACTGAAAATCAACTAGTTGACATCTTCACTAAACCTCTAGCGGAAGATCGTTTCAATTATTTACGTCGAGAATTAGGAATTTTGGACGTCAATAATATTAATTGATTTTGTTTTATGATTATATATTATTATGCAAAAACTGTGTTAGAGACAAGCCAATAAAGAGTCTGTCTGTCATCACAACTACGGTTGAAGCGAAGCGGTACTTAAGAGTTCCCCGGTGAACCTCCGCTAGCTGGGACAGTACTCCTACAGCTAATCTGAGACAGTCGCTGTGTAACGACATTTAATTCATAAAATAATATTAATTATGTTAATTGAAGGCTAAAATAACTAATCTTTGAATTAAATATTTGAAATGAGATAATAAAAAAGAATGGCAAAATCAACTTTGAAGAACCCTAGGCGAATTCGGCCAGAGCTCTGACCGAATTCGGCCCGAGTTCGGTTGAGGTTGTCTGGTTATATATACAGAACCCGAGCAGCCCTTCTTCTTCATTGCTTCCAAACTATTTCAAACAGCAGCAGCAGCCGACCCGAGCATCAAAACCCTAGTTCTTTACCACCCTATTCCATCCAATCTAAGTGGTGAAATCTCTCCAAAATTTGGAATCGTGCGGAGATCGTCGTTCTCTACGACATATCTTGATTTCGTGAGGTATAACTCCATCTCTCTCCACCTTTCAATTAGTGCACTTTTATTCCAATTTGCACATATGGCTCCTAAATTCAATCTATCTAAGAGGAAGAAGACGACCCCTAGTGAGGAAGGATCATCTTCGCATCCACATACGGATTCACTCTTTTTGCGGGTCCAAATGAGCGACGGTGCGTTCGACGGGTTTTTCTTTCAAACCCTCGACCAAGCCCTACTGTGGTATGGTGATTTTTCTATGCGATCCATATGCATAGGCGCTCAAGTCAAATGGACTGTATTTCCTGATCATCGTCATTTGTTTGAGGCATTAGGGTTACACTTATTTGTTAAAATATGCTTCCCTATAGCAACTAATGCCATTAGATTATTCTATTGCAATCTTATATTAGACACTTTCGATGTGAGCACATGTGTTGGAGGTATTGATATCAATTTCAATGATAGCCTCTTAGCGGAGATCCTTGGTATCCCTAACAAAGGTGAACCGCTAGTCGATATCACTGATTTGGCTTTCCCGAAGGCACGACACTTGCAAGTTTCAAAGCGAAACTCTGTACACCTGATAGAGTACGCTCTGGAAAGTTCAAGGCTAACAACCTGAACTTGTTTAACTATGAATTGCATCGCATCATCTATTCCACTATTCTTCCAAAATCTACTTCAAAGGATGATGTGACTTCTCTTGAGCTGTCCGCCATGTACTACATTCTTAAGGGGATTCCTTTTTCTGCCCCTAAGACCATGATTCAGATGATGGGTCGTTGTCGTGCAAGAGATAGAAATCTCTCTTACGCGATGATTCTCCCACGCATCTTTCAGCACTTTGATATCGATCTGTCGACTTGTACTCAGGACCCTGAGCCCAAGTTTCTTCAGTTATCTCATTGTAGCATGACTGCTACAGCACCACCTACTGCTCCTCCTACTGTACCTCCTCCACCACGTCATCAGTATGCCATGACATTTGAGGGCATACATCAGCACTTATCTGCTTTGCACGTCTCGATGACGGATATGGCTCACAAGCGTGAGTTCCGCGACGTCACCCGTTATCAGGCGATGGCAAACTCCTTGGCTAATCTTCGTTTCGCTCAGACTGGTCATTCAGCCAGTTCCGTCCCTCGAGATCCAGCTTTTTCGGGTTACTACTGTAAGGATGAGGCTGTCCATGCCTACTTCCAGCCAGGTAATGCCTATGATTGGTATCATGTACCTCGTGACTACGTTGGTGAGTTCTATGCTGGCGCCCCTACTCATCCTTCTGACGCTGGTACTTCTGGTGCTGGTCCTTTAGGACATGCTGGTCGAGCTGATATTGGTGATGACGAGAATAGTGATGAGGAGATGTAATTTGATTTTTTAGTGACATTCTATTGTATACTTGGAAATGCTCCAACATTCCAAGTTTTTATCAGTATTTCTTTTATTTTTATCAGTACTTTCTAGTTATTATCAGCACTTTGTAGTTTGCTTCAGTACTATTATCTTTCATGGACATGTTTATGATGTTTCAATTATGGCATTTCAGTTTATTTTAGCATTTTTTAGCACTATCTCTTTATACTGCTTCTTCATTACAAACTGCCTGTGAAATAGCATGCCTGAGATTTTTTTTCTTGAAACAATACATGCCTGTAATGATAATCTGTAGAAACAATACATGTTGTAATGTGTTTCTCAAATTTTTATGCCTTTTATATGTTTTCTCATTACTTGTTACTTATGCATTGATTGCGGGGGAGCCTTCTCTTTTGCAATTATTTTGCTAAGTGACAAAGGGGGAGAAAAATAAAAATCTAAAATTTCTTTTGAGATAATACAGGATATGAACAAATTCTACTTTTTGATATTTTTGAACAAGCTTAGCTTAATGTTATATCATTCATAGTTTGTCAATTATCAAAATGGAGGAGATTGTTGGCCCATTGGTCATATGGTCAACCTGATTTTAATAATTGATCAAACTCTGTCTGGATATATGAAGCTAGTCGGGAC
The DNA here is from genome assembly GCA_029216955.1 of Iris pallida. Lineage (NCBI taxonomy): Eukaryota > Viridiplantae > Streptophyta > Magnoliopsida > Asparagales > Iridaceae > Iris > Iris pallida. Next base: position 38,601 of record JANAVB010018884.1, on the reverse strand, counting down.
ATCTCGGATTCATGGACATGATCAAGATTGGCTATCCACTCCATTCAAGACCGAAGATCTGTTTGCCTACTCGTGTCTGTAATTTCTTATGTAATGTATTTTTCATTTATTTGAGTCTAGGAATGTGTTGTACACCGGGTCGTACTGGCAAATAGGCTATCCCTAAATGAGTTTAAAATGTTTTTAAAATGACCTCTCAAAAAGGTTTACAAAAAGGTTTTCAAAAATCACCAAAAGCTTTTTCAAAAACCCTAACTAAACCCTGACTTAACCCTGACAGAACTCGGACCGAGTTCGGCCAGAGTTCGGCCAGAGTTCGGTTGGTGGCCGTTGTTATTTTGAATCTTTGGAACTTGCTCCTCCTGCAGTTGCGAATTTGACCGAGATTTGCTCATAGAGTTCTGCCCGAATTCTGACAGAAGTCTGCCTTTGGAACTCCTATAAATAGAGAAGGATTTCGATCATTTTAATTCACTCATTCACTTTCAATCTTCTCTCTATCTAAAGCTTTCAGTCTTCCAAAGAGTTTTCTAGAGCTTTCAATTTCAGATCCCAAGCCAGTTGCAATCCTCTAGTCAATTTGCCAGTGCGGCACGGTCTAGAAATTTCTGAGAGATTGTAATCAGAAGGCTTGATTGAAGAATACCTCTTCACATTTGAAGTTGGACGATTTCTTCGTATCAAAGCTCGCGTTGTAGAAGTTGCAAGGACTTCGTAAGAAAACTTGCAGTTTTTCCAATAGTGGATTCAACTGGTAGCAAGAGTTCTACCGACTGGATTAGTCCTCAACAGAGGGATACCAGTATACATCGCTGTCTTTGCGTTTGCTCTCTTAACTTTGCCTTTACATTATTTCAGTTGTGATTAATATTCTGTGATTGTGCTGCTAACATTTTTAATTAGCATTATTCCGCTGCCAACTCTATTCACCCTCCCTCTAGAGTATTACGCTTTACTATTTCGTTCCTACATATATGTGTACAGAAGGGTGTGTACAGCATTCGACAGAAATCTGTGAGGAGGATATCTCATCGAACACAACACCAATCCAACCCAAACTTCTCATGCCACGTGTCAGTCAGTGCCCCTACCCAACCTAATAGGTGGCACTCAAAATCGTTTCGTGTCGTGTCTAGTGAGTATGGATACGGCAGGAGCAGGGCACTGCTACTGTGCCTGCACAGGGCTCGGCTGGTATCCTCGTATCAATTTTGACATAAAAAATGATACAGAAATCGACCCAGTCTTACACCATAGAAAACCACACATAATACGCTTTCCAAATATATAATTTTTATATAAAATAGAGAACAAAAAGTCCTAAGGATAATTTCATCAAACACTTGAGATATCTCTCCGATAAGGAGCGATACGCACCCTAAATGGATTTGATTTCTAGCCAAACTCTACTTAATGATGTAGGGTGCCAAGATGAATGCATCTATGGTGAAAAATCAAAAAATTAATAATGTTAGAGGCTCGTACCAATTGGGAGTTGGAATCCTAAAAAAATTCCTTTGAAAAGATCCTACACCAAATCCAATGGCCAAATTGCTCCCAATCCTTGCTAGCTAGCCAATAGAGACCTCCTTTACACAAGGGGAGTGCAATAAAATTGATTTAGATGAATCTGGAGGTGATTTGATAAAAGGGGGCAAATTTGGGGAAGAACACAACATAGGGTTAGGGTTTGCAATAAAAGAGGCAAGAGGGGACTAATGTTCACTTATATAGGCAAGGGGGACTAGGGTTGGCCGGCCATGGGTGTCTCTAGGGCTAAGGTTAGGTCCAATTTAGTTTATAGGCCTTTTCAAGATGTAATTTCAAGCTTTTTAGTAAAGGCCCAACTAGATTAGGTTTCCTACAAATATTTTGATCCTAACATAATATCTAGAACTTAGTTAATTAGTTTAAATCTACTAACTAAGCCTCTAGGTTCATGATCAACATCTAGATTAGGATAATTCTAGGGTTAGACCTAAAATAACATTTAACACATTATTAATTAAATAAAATTCAAAAATAATAATAATTCATAAATTACCAAAATATCCTTAGTCTAAAAAGTGGTAGTAAACTAATATAATTACATTAGCTAGGTCTCCATGGCCATGGTTAGTCTATAGGTTAAGTAGTTCTAAAGTTTCACTAGCAAATGACAAAATCACAATACATCAAATTAATTAATTTTAAAATAATCAAAAACTCACCAATTTATCATTGACATGATTTACATCTATTATTTAATAGCTAACATGATCAATTCTACAAAAGTTCAAAATTATCCTCATTTTAGAAAAGTGGTAGTTACACCGCCCACGGGGTGCGCGAGAAAGGAACACTATCGCTACCGATTCAGTTGGAAATGATAGATCAGGATCGATTGAATTGGTCGAATGGAAACGATTGAATTAAGATCCTTTTCTCTTTAGGGAATGGCTTCTTCGGAATAAAGTTCCATATTCAGTGGTTGTACCTCGAGGATAGACTCTGCGGCTGAGTCGGAAGAGACCTCCCGTTGTCTGCTTTTCATGTCGCACTTGCCCTTTGGCTTTGGTTTTCATGAATAAGTTTTCGTAAATGTTTTTGATGGTTTTCATAGCTTGCATTTTTTAATTTTGCATTTGTATCGAACTTCTTGAATGGCACAGTGTTCTAATCAGTTGCTTATGCGATTTCAGGTGATCGCGTAGGCGCCGTCTAGCGCAGCCAACCAGTCTCTCACCTCATAAAAAATCAAGGTGAGTGGCTGACCCTTCTCCGCGTTGACCCCTTCTTAAATCCATCAATAGCGTCGTTGCGAATAAAATGTTAGATGCAAAAGCACGAACACATCTGCTTGTTCTATAAAGCTGCTATAAGCTTGCTATGTGATTCATGATATAGAACTGCATTAAACAAAAGATAGACTCATTGATTAATGATGCCACGATAAGGTGGGACACGATAAAAATGGTTAAGTATCAAATGTCGACCCTGCTTCAGTAAACTAAATTAGTCTAGCACGGTCATGGACAACTTGTCGACAAGGTAAAAGTTTTCTCGAACGGCACCCCGAGGCCACGGGACCGCTTCGGCCTAGGAGGAAACACGGTATAGTTGTGCTGGATAATAGCACGAGTTAGGCGAGGACTTTCATCGGGGCTCGCTACTTGCTTTGAAAGGACCCTGACTAACAAAGCTATAATTCCAGGATGGCTTGTGGCGTCAGTGACCAATCACACATAAATTTACACATACTATGCTAGCGATAATAATTAACAGGAAAGAACATGGTAAGTCTCACATTGCACGGCACGCTCGGTCGTGGGCAACTTCTAGCATAATTTACATTATGCATGTCATATGCTTGTCTAAAATTCATTACGATGGTTAGAACAATCACAAACTAAGTCATATAAACTATTCAACCAAATGAGAGCATGGAACTTAAATTGCCACGCACTAGTACAAAGTGTAATGTACTGATCCTCGCTCTCTACAGGTACCCCAAACCAAGAAGGACGTGCCACTTAAGCTCAAGGCGATGCAAGTACATTTGAAGGCTCGTTCGTGTATTGAAGGCTTGTTTTGAATCCTTTTGAAGGCTCAACATTAGCCCAGAAGAAAAGATGTCTCTACACGAGACGATACCAGGTGGAATGAAATATTTACTTGTAAATGGTAATGTAATGTATGGAACGACTATATCATCAGCGTTTATTTTGTAATCGAGTCATATTGTAGCCTACATGGTAATGTTTGTAACGGAGTCATGTAAATGATGTTTTATTATCAATGAAAGAAAAGTTCCTTCTGTTTTCAAATGTGTTTGTTCAATTTCTCTGTGTACTCTACTTGATGTTGTGTTTCGGTTAACCTTATGACTATGTCTTATGCGATCGCAACTTAGGTTCTTACGACATCACGCCCGAGGGACAATTATTGATTCTTCCGAATCGGTGCGTGACATAATGGTATCTGAGCACGGCTTTACATCCTTTGGCTTTCCGTCTAGATTTCCAAACCTTTGACCTCGTATGGATGAGATAAGTTGTTCCATACAATGAGTCCATAATATTTTAAGACTAATGTGTGTGTCTACGTATTGTAGAAGTGATGAAACCCGTGGCGGAAACCACGACCGAGCAAGAACAAAGTCTTTGAGTGGTTCGAGCAGTTCATGGATCGGACCTTCTAATAATGCTATCGAGAGGATGTTGTGAATGATGAAGGCACAGCAGAAACAATCCGAGAATCGACATCGGCAGTTGGAGGCACGACAGGCCCAATTCGAAGCTCGCTTCGATGCACAAACTAAGATACAATAAAAGCATCTTGATACTCTGCAATAGATCGTCCACACGATTGTGGCCAATGGTAACTCTGTAACTGTGCCTAGTGTCACCGAGCCGACGGGCCAACCCATCGAAGTCAATCAAGAGGAGCCTGAACGTCAACCTGCGGCACCGGGAAGTTAGAACTTTGAAGTGTCAGAATTCAAGAAAGCGTGTCGTACCTCCTTCAGCGGTACCGAAGGCCCTTCTATGGCGATCGACTAGTTGGAAGAGCTGGAATATCACTTCGACCTCCTAGGCATTGAAGAATACAAGCAAGTCACCTACGCACAACTTTAACTACGTTTGAACGCGTACGACTGGTGGGCCGTGCACAAACAAGCGATCCATTGCGACAACAACTCAGCGCCGATCTCTTGGGCCACGTTATGCAAAGTCTTTAAAGTCGAGTATCTCCCCTCAGCCATTCGTCAAGAGAATGAAAATGAATTCATGTAGTTGAAACAAGGGTACCGGATAGTACAACAGTATATGGCAGAGTTCAACAGATTGTCCAAATTTACTGGTACGTTTCTTCATGCGGAGGAGTGTCGAGTGAGACAATTCGAAGGGGGTCTGTGGTCCTCTATTACTGCTCATGTGGCGGTACCGGAATACAAGTCCATGGACGATGCTCTAAATCAAGCTCTCCGCCTTGAGAGCCAGTACCCTCCCGTCGCTGCTGACGTTGTGCACCACTCAAGTAACAAACGTTCTAGCTATACGGAAGGCAACAATCACGCTACAAAGCTTCCAAACAATGGCGGCTACAAAAGATAGAACCCACTATCTCGTTACACCAAGTGCAACCATCTCGGGAACAATGCTCACAGCTGCTCTGCCTTCGACGGGGAATGCTTCTTTTGTGGAAAAATGGGTCACCAATCTTGAGACTTCATGGCCAATAGACATAATCAGAATGCCCCGCCAGAGCAAAACTGTTAAGAAAATTGAGGACAGGCGCCGTGACCTCCTCAACCTGCACAAACCAATGGTCAAAATTGCCGTCCTAATGCCCAAGGACAAGTCTACGCCATGACGCTGGATGAAACGTTTGCCTCGGACACAGTCGTGATAGGTATACTGCTTTTCAATAATAAATCTGCTCGTGTACCATTTGATTCAGGCGCTACGTATAGTTTCATATCGGCAAACTTTGCTGCTGAACACAAATTCTCCATGGCACATTTAGGCCTTAACCTTAGCGTTAGCACCCCGTCGGGCACACAAATCCCTGTAAAAACTATCTATAGAGATGGTCGTATATGTATAGGTGGAAGGAAATTGAATCTAGATGTTATAGTTCTGGACCTTAAGGACTACGACATCATTCTGGGGATGGATTGGCTTGGTGCTTGCTCGGCCACCCTTGACAATGCATGAAATAAGGTCACCTTCTGTCGACCACGGGAGCCCAAATTCTACTACTCGTATGGCGAAGCATCGATAGCCTGTATGATGATCTCGGCAATTTCTGTTCAGCGGATGTTACATTCCGGATACGAAGGCTACTTAGCGTCCATTCGAGACACACGATAGGATGGAGAAAATACGGATGAAACCGACGTTGTGGCAGAATTTTCAAACGTGTTCCTAGACGAGCTACCCGGCATGCCACCCGATCGAGAAATCGAGTTCACCATCGATACTTTCCCCGAAACTCGACCAATTTCCAAGATCCCGTACAGAATGTCCCCTGCAGAATTAAAACAACTCAAGGTACAACTACAGGAATTGCTCGACAAAGGGTTCATTCGTCCTAGCATCTTGCTATGGGGTGCGCCTGTGCTGTTCGTCAAGAAAAACGATGGGTTGATGCGGCTCTGCACCAACTACCGGGAATTTAGTAAAGCCACCGTCCGGAACAAATACCCCCTGCCCCGCATTGACAATTTGTTCCATCAGCTCCAAGGCGCCACGATATTTTTGAAGATTTATCTTCGATCGGGTTATCACCAGCTCAAGGTCATGCCAGAGGACATGTCGAAGCCTGCCTTCCACACTTGTTACGACCACTACGAGTTCTTGGTAATTCCATTCGGCCTGACAAATGCTCATGCTGCCTTCATAGATCTAATAAATTGGGTGTTCCGTTCGTTCCATCATAAATTTGTAGTAGTCTTCATAGATGACATCCTCGTCTACTCGAAGGATCGAGCACAACATACAGAACATCTGCGGACCGTACTCCTGTCCCTCTGACATAATCAGTTGTTTGTGAAGAGGAGCAAATGTGAGTTCTGGCTTAACAGCGTATCCTTCCTTGGGCACATCATCTCCGCTGGAGGCATTTTAGTTGATCCAAAAAAGTTAAAGGAGTTATTGATTGGAAACGGCCTACATCAGTCGACAAAATTTGAAGCTTCCTCGACTTAGCATGATGCTATAGACGCTTCGAGAAAGACTTTGCGAAGATTGCATTACTGTCGACTCGTCTCACCCAAAAAGGAATCGTGTTCGAGTGGTCAAACAAATGTGAAACTTCTTTCCAGGAGCTAAAATAGCGGCTCGTTTCGGCCTCGATACTCGCTCTTCCTGAAGGGACTGAGGGATTCCAAATCTTCAGCGATGCATCTGGCCAGGGATTGGGGTGTGTGCTCATACAGCAGAATAAGGTGATATCTTTTACTTCCATAAAGCTAAAGCCGTATGAGAATAACTATCCCAATTATGACCTAGAATTAGCGGCAATTGTGTTCGCGTTGAAATTGTGGCACCACTATCTGTATAGCATGGCATGCATAATTTATACGGACCACAAGAGACTCAAGTATCTCTTCACCCAGAAAGAACTGAATTTACGGCAGAGGCGATGGCTGTAACTGATTAAAGACTACGACTTGTCGATCGACTATACTCCGGGTAAGAGAAATGTTGTGGTAGATGCACTGAGTCAGAAGTACATAGCCTCACTATCCATCAACAGTCGACTATTGTGCGACTTGGAAGGAATGGGCATAGAACTCTGAGTTTGATTTGTAGGCGCGCAGTTGGCGCAACTACAGCTAGAATCGAGCCTATTAGAAAAGATCAAATCTGCTCAGAAAGAAGACCCATACCTGGAGATGATACAGAAGCTGATATCAACAGGCAAGGCTTCTGACTTACAAAGGATGTCGGGAACGTTGTGAGTGAAGGGCAGGCTATGTGTCTCGGATAATCCAGAACTCAGAAAAGAGATAATGTCGGAAGCGTATTATGCAAAATATTCCTTGCATCCTGGCAGCACGAAGATGTATAAGGACCTACGCATTGTCTTTTGGTGGCACAACATGAAGAGAGATGTGGCACTCTTCGTGTCACAATGTATGGCCTGTCAGCAGGTTAAAGCTGAGAACCAACGATCGGGTGGGGAGATGCAGAACCATGCTATTCCAAAATAGAAATAGGATCATATCACTTTGGAATTTATTGTTGGCCTGCCGAAGATGTCGCGGGGACTTGATGCCGTCTGGATCAACGTCGATCGATTAACCAAGCCAGCATACTTCATGGCCATTAAAGTCACTTGGAGAGTCGATCGCGTTGCTCAGATCTATCTTGATGAAATAGTTCGGCTGCACGAGATTCTAGTATCCATTATCTCAGATAGGGATGGGCGATTCGTGTCACGCTTCTGGTGTAGTCTTCAGTCAGCAATAGAGACCAAGTTAAAGTTTAGCTCAGCATATCATCCTCAGACCGATGGCCAAACAGAGCAGGTGAATCAGATTCTTGAAGACATGTTACGCCTCTGTGCAATTGACTTGAAGTCAAGCTGGGACGTTCATCTACCGTTGGCAAAATTTGCATATAATAATAACTATCAGTCCAACATCCAAATGGCGTCGTACGAAGCCTTGTACGACCGAAAGTGCAGATCGCCCATTTGCTGGAATAAAGTCAGGGAACGGTAGATACTCGGCCTGAAACTGGTGGAGCAGACTATACAAATAGTTAAGTTGATACGGGAGAGATTAAATATAGCACAAAGCGGAAGAAAAGCTACGCCGACACTCACCAACGACCGCTTGAATTCGTGGAAGGCGATCATGTGTTTCTGAAAGTAACGCCTATGCGATGAGTCATAAGATTTGGTGCTAAAGGAAAGTTGAGTCCAAGATTTGTCGGTCCTTTTGAAATATTGAAACGAGTCGCCCCAGTAGCTTACCAGATTGCATTGCCGCCAGCACTGTCGGATGTTCACGATGTCTTCCACATTTCTCAGTTGTGAAAGTACATACACGATCCGAGCCATGTGGTAGATTTTGGTTATCTGAATCTGTAGACAGACTTATCGTATGTTGGAGAGCATGTGCAAATCATTGAGCGCAAGGATAAACTGCTTCAAAACCATGTTATCCTTTTCGTTCGCGTGCTCTATAAGAACCATACGGTCGAGGAGTCGACCCGGGATCTTGATTTTGAGATGAGGGAAAAGTTCCCTAATCTATTTTTCTAACGGTAAGTTCTCTTCTTAAGTGTCAAAGACGAAACTTTTTCTTACTTGATTATGGTGTAGTGTCCCGTCCCTACATCGTGTCACGCCCCGATCTCGGAGGATCGAAAACTAGCCACTGGGCGTGATGTCGTACAAGTCTAGATTGCACTTTTATAAGGCAAAACTCTTACAGTTCCTAGTATTTCTCAAAAAACAACGACAGTGCAGCAAAACCAAACAGATAAATTAAGGTCACACAAGATTATAAAGAAACGTATCACTTTATTGGTAATTGCAATGGATTACAAGACCTACAATGGAATACAGAATTTACAACTGATTACAAGCCTCTTGAATAGCCAACTGAATATATACACTTGCCCTTTAGGCTACAATTGAATATGCCGACTTCTTCACAATGAACTTGCCAATTTGGCTACAATCTCACTGGTACAACTGAGTTACAATGTTCCATACATTATGTCCCGTATAGCAGAAGACATCATCTTGAAAGAAGAGCTTCTGTACACCCATTCGAATTATCGATGCCAATCACTGATCAAACGATTTCCTCCATACGCAAGCACCTGTAATATTGCCTACAACGTGGGTCAGTACATCATCAATATACTGGCGAGTGGTACTGGCCCAACTTACCTAAGAAGACAACACTAAGTAATCATGTTATAGAATATTATTAATAGTGGTCTTTCTTGTTGCCATAGGGTCAATTTTATGTTTGTATCCGACAAGAAGTAAAGCATGCAAATCTCATAGCCAACATAATTTAAAGCATACAGTTATCACTCTTTGGTGATTCTTACCCACAGTCGTGTAGCCATTCCTGTACATTTATAATACTTACTCAGCCTGCACAGGACATTGTTAGAAATAATATCATTATTCAATATAATTATCACCGTTCAGGTGATTCTTTCCAACAGCCGACATCCTTCCCTGTATTTGAATAATAACTTACTCTGCCTGCATAAGACATCATTAGCACTGGACCTATCTATATGAAGGTCACTGGCGACATGCCATCTTAGACCATCTTACAAGCGAACGGCTAACTACGAATAGGGTACGAATCCATTGGTGGTTTCCGAAACACCGTGCTACTACTTCAGCACCATAGGATTTTGGCATCCTTTCAGTGGGCGGTAGCAAGCCCCCACTGCAAGTCCTGAAATCCCGATGTTAGTACGTCGACACCATCCTTGTTCCCCCTAGGATGAACCGGGTCCGTGGCCGCGGATTACCGTTCTGGGAACTACCTTGTATAAAAGTTGTCCATGACCATGCAAGTATATGCAACTTATCTAAGAAGAAACTATATAATGCATGATAAGGAAAACTACGTAATTCAGCCACCATTCTCATTCGTATTGCTATCTTGCCATCTTTTCAACCAACTCAATGTACTCACCGCCCAATCCGTTGGGACTTAGCATTTATTTTAGCATACATTCATTCGGACGTATTTCAAGCATACATACTGCCCAGTTCTTGGGTCTTAACATATGTGTTACCATCTATTCGTCGAGCTAAGGCTTGACATACTCACTGCCCAAGTATTTGGGACTTTGCCTTCACCTGTCATGTAATTCATCACAACATCATATAAGAACACAGTTCATCGAGCAACAACAGTTTACGGTCATGTGATTAATTATCTTTTATTATCTTTTTGAATTCTATGCACGGTGTTATTGAGCAACTCAACAAGAAACATAGCGTACTCATCCTTATTTTAAGCGTGAAGCTAAAGGATCTTCGAAGGGTTCAACACTACTCACATTTATAAGACGATTTCTGCTATGATCGCATACCTTCCAAGCGATCCTTTGCATATTTCCAAGTCCAACAAGGCTTCATCAAACCAACCATCCATCATAAGGCATCTTGCGGGTCGGGACACTACAATATATACCACTCAGAAAATATTTCATCCTCGAAACTTAAAATAAAACTCATTCTCATAACTTCAACTAATTTTTATGAAACTTCTCAATGATCAACTTGCACTTATTTAATATTTTTCTGCAATCTCTAGATTGGTTTCAAGTAATGTACCGTTTCGTTACAGCATCCCAATTGATTCAAAATAGTTTACCATCTTTGATTTTTCCTCCGACACTCGTACAAATCCTTAGCATATGATAATCCTCCCCGTGGCTTCGTTTGAGTTCAGCGTACCACTTAGTTGGAATCATATAAATATTTTAGGCATCCCAGAACTACATGCACTTCAGGCAAGTTCAGTGATAGAGAAAATGAACGAGCTACGGTGTAACTTCTTTCCCAAATGTTAGCAATTCCTCTCGAGCATCTTGTATAGCCTCAATTAACTTATTCAACTTTTTAACCAACTTATAACCCAATGAATGTTACCAATTCCAGCTCGAGAGATTTGCACAACCGATCCAAAATTTTCTAAAGTATTCCGACTTAGATGTATCAAGTATTCCTTTCAAGTTCATTGTCATTCATGCCATGTCAAGACCCGCACCCTAGAGTAAGGGCACGAGAAGTGGCTACGTCCAGCCTACGCCGCAGTGTCGGCGGTAGAACGCTGTCCTAGGTTACTATCTAATCAACAACTCACGCAATTATATAATGTACTTGTCAAATCTCAACTCCGAACGGAGGACAAGTATAGATATAATGAATCTCAATCACAGTCTAAGGACGATAAGATATCACAGAAGTTTATAACTAAAGACTAAACAAAAACATTTATAAACGACTAAATAATAATATCTCAAACAACTCAAATACAAACTCGTATCTCAAGTTATTACAATTCAAATTCTAAAACATGAAAACTAGACCAAGTCTACAAGCTAGTCTCCCGATCACTCCTGAGTGTCGGGGCCATAGGTAGCTAAGCCATCTCCTGCTCCAAGGCAAGTAGGGCAAACGTCCTCAGGGCAGTCATCTGTAATATTTTCAACAGGTCCAGTCAGGATAGGAACGAGTACAAATTATCAAAAAATTCCAAGTAAATGACAGAGAACTATAAAGCAGTTATAGACAGTTTTATTGATGAATATGGTAGTTTGTATACAGGTGATGGTATAGAGAAACAGTTAAGGTACAAGGAAAGTAAGACAAGTAAAACAAGAGAAAAATCATAGCAAATAAGACTGTAAATAGAACTAGCTGAACTAGAGCAACATGATATAAGTCCAGAATGTAAATGTAACAAGTGCAAAACTCAAGTAAATCCAGACAACATGAATCTGATACCAGATGATTCCAGTACAAGATGAGTCCAGTGTAAGATGATTCCAGTCAGTGATCAAAGGTTCCAGGGTGAGTCCAGCCTATACTCTAACAGTGTGTTTTAAAATACCGAGATCAACATGTAAACGGGTGTAGGTAATACGGCACACCGCACACTTGGCCAAGTGTGGGATGGCTATCGTTCCAGAATAATTCTAAGGGAGTGGTTCCAGTATTTGGGAATGTTCACATGTCTACTCTAATATTTCCCCGTCCACAAGTACAAATGAATCCAGAAACGACACGAGAAATAGAGATGAGTCCAGCCAAACATAATGATACCAGCAAAAGATTCCAGAGTGATTCCAGTAGGTGGTTCCAGTAGTGATTCCAAAGGGTGATGCCAGTAGTGGTTCCAGAAGATGATGCCAGTAGTGATTCCAGAAATAGAGGCCAGACAAATGGTATGTGTGTCGCATATATGAATCCAGAAATATCCATACGTGTTGTAAGAATCACATAAAACTAACTAGAACTGAAGTACAGTAATTGACAAGTAAATAAAAGAACTATCAGAGAATGTACTCGCCTGATACTGTGAAAAGAGTAATAAAATATCAGATGTCTGCATCGAAGTCACAATGTCCTAAATAGAGCAGTATGGGTTATGACATGTTCAATACAAGGAAAATGAAAGCTACAATGCAATCTACATGATTTCTAGGCCAATCTAGGTCAAAGTCAACTCTAAGTCAAATATGGTCAATCTGTCTAGGTCAAACTAGGTCCAAGTCAAACTTGGTCAACTAAGGGCAACCAAAGTTAACATCTAGTCAAAATAGGTCAACTATAGGGTTTGGTAAACTGTAAGACAACACTATAACTCTAGGCCTATTACCATACCAATACAAGCATACTAGTACAATACCCAATGTAATATCTATACACTATATTTCATATATAGGCATCACACATACATTCTATGTTATAATAATATGTAGGAAAACTAGATATATGTAAACATACATATACAAACATATATTGAAGGGAAGAAGGAAATTTAGAAAGTGTAGTGTGTGAACATATTGTGGTGTGTCAAAGTGACAGTGTCAATATGTGTGTGTATAGTCTAACATAAGTGTTCACAGATTTTAGGATTAGGTGGTTGTGTGTGAAGAGTGTATGCTGTGTTGTGTGATACATGGCTATGGTTGGTGACTAAAACATTATGGAAGGGAACATGCATACATTTATTCATCCAAGTCATTCATTCATGTCATTCATTCATGTCATTTACATTTAACATCATTTACCTATGTGCCTACTCACATTGCATGGATACAACCTACTTACATATATTACCTATATACATTGAACATAAATGGGTGTGTGAGGGGGGGTGTCCATGTGGTACAATGTGACAGTTAACAAAACAATGTGTGTGTGTGAACGTATCACCAAAATGTGGCTGAACAGGGTTTCAGGAAAATGGAACAGTGAACTTTCAGGATTGTAATCTTCATAATTTCAATTCATGTATTCATTCACATAATCTTTTATTCAAAACTACACATTCAATCTCAAACCTAAGAATCTAATCCCCACATAAATACATATATAAATAACTTACATACATACATCTATCAACTGGAAACCAAAACTAAACTCCATATTGCAGTGGACCTATGCACATATATAGGGATCTAATTATGGCAATGAAACTGTCAATTAAAACTGGAACATGAAATCAATTGAAACCATACTCCGGTTCTATTTCAGTGAACTGAAATTAACATGGCTATTGACAGTTTGTGTGTGTGTAGAGTAGGAATGGGACTTCAGGTTCTCAGATTTAAAACCTATATTTCAGTTTAAAACAAAGTGACACAATATATATATCAAACCATATCATAACTTAAATTTCAGAAAAATAGAAACAGTTAAATGTATCAGTTCCTCAACTCAGGTTTAACCCATTTAATCAGTGAATCGAAACCCACATCCCTATGAAATCTCAGGACTTCTCAGAAATAGAAGGATAAGTGTGTGTGTGTGTACTGTCAATGACAGTTTCCTGTGTTCTCAGAAATCAACAAATGAATATTTGAAAAAACCCAAATCAGTTTCAGGTATTCAGTGAATTCAGGAATCCAATGCTCTGGAATGGGAATGGTAGTTCAAAACTGTTAGTTCAAAGTCCTAACATCCATTGGAACCCATACCATACACATTCTAAATCATAAACAAACTTATGATTCAAAATCTCAATTTCACATTCATTCTCAGATTTCTGTTAAAACAAAACCAAAATCCAATTTCGAAAATCCCCATTTCAGTTTGATAACACCTACTGAAAATATGCAACTTCATTGCAGTAATTGATGCATATGTACTGAATTAGCATAGACTTAACATTTCACATTCTCAGAATTCTTAGGAATTTACACTACTATCAATATATATCAAACTCATTTGACAAAACACTAAAATGAACATAAATTGAATCCAAAAACTTATTTAAACCAAATGAAATTCGAACAACAGTCATATAGGTTCATCCCCATGTGATTTCGTGTCTACGTGTGTCATTCATGTCCACTAGAGTGGACATGAAGTATCCAATGAACAGAACACATAAAAAAAATAATGTATCAGTAAACATTTTACTAATCCTTGTGCACAAGTGTTGACCGATCTAGGGGCTCGTATGTGCATGTTAGAGCCTCGTGCTCGTGTCTTGAGTTAGGTTAGGAGTAGGGCTACGTGTCTATGTTCCTGAGTTGAGTCGGGTTCGTGTCGTGTCGAAGTTTTTAGGGCGTATCAGTGACAAATTTCGTGTGTGCACAGGCAGTACAAAGTCATTGCAGGCTCGATTTCTTCGTGCACACTAAACGAGAACCTGTGAAACTTTATGGGTGTGATGCCAGTCGTGTCCCCTAGCTGTGTGTCAATTTTCATATGTCCAAGTGACACAGACACGGAGAAAACGTGATCGAGTAGCAGGACACTGCACGACAGTGTCGTGCAGCGTGTTCGTGTCCATTTTGGACACGGACACGGCTCGAAAATGTGCTCAGTCCAAGGGTTTTGTGATCAGCATGTCAAGGGCTACAAAATCATGTAATTAGTTTTAAAAATTAACAGTATTCATTTCATTCAAGCATTTCATCAAATACCTATTCAATTACACCGATACGTGTCCGATACGGACACAAAATGGACACGAACTCCTACCAAACTTGGGCTACACCTAGGGGAACCCTAAATGAATACATATATGAAGAAAAATCAGGATTTTAATGGGTGTAGATAGATTTACCTATTGAGAGCTAGAATCTCAATGTAAAGAGCCTCGATTCGATGTCTTCTTCGATTTTCTCCGGTTCAATCATCCTCGATCCTTGCTAGCAAGCACCCACAAGTATCCTCTACTGTTGGGGATGATGGTGTAATTGATTTGGCTCAATTTGGGCTCAATTTGGATTAATGGGGAGAGTTTTAGGGAAGAACAAGTAGGGCTTTTTCTAGGGTTTATAAAAGAGGCCAAGGCTTTGTTAATGTGACTTTATAGGAGGGGGGGGTCTTGTGTGGGTGTTGAAATGAGTAGGGTTAGGGTTTTAGATGAGTGTTTAGGATCACTCCACCAAATTCCTAGCCTTCCTATTGGTTAAGGCTTCTTTTCACAAATATCTCAAAAAGACATATCTCATCCTAATAATATCTGGATATTACTAACCTTGGCACTTAGTAATAATGTTCTAACCCTAATTTTAACCTCATGACTAATCTAGGTTAGGTTAACTTCTAGGTTAAGTCTTCACAAAAGGCTAGCACAATAATTAATTAATATAAATTATAAATTCACAAAATTGTCAAAATGACCAAAATACTCTTAGGCTAAAAATTGGTAATATGAAATTCTAATCACGTGACTAGGCTCCCTTGGTCATGGTTAGTCTCTAGGCTTAGCAATACTAGGGTTTAACTAGTTAACCATCAAAAACACTAATCAATATTTTAAATAGTTTTAAAATAACTAAAAATCACCAAAAATCACAATATGATTTAAATATCATTATTAAATGATTATAATTATAAAATTTCAAAATTGTTGTCATTTGGAAGACTGGGTGTTACAAGTCTACCCCCCTTAGAAGAATTTCGTCCTCGAAATTAAGATGATCGCACACCTCCTAGGCCAAGCCCCAATCAAACAAGGTCGAAGATAACATGCAATCATAGTCCTACTAGTCGTGATTCCACAGTCTCCAACAGGGTAACTACGCTATCTAGCATATCACAAACATATCCTGGCAGGTACTCATAGAAATCACACATGAAAGTGGAAGAGAAGAACAAGGAGGTCAAACCTGCTAACCCGTCACCTGCAACGTCAGTCTCCTCGATTGCTATAGCAAAAGCTCCACCCCTCTGGTACTGAGCTACAGGTGGCCTAGCTCCCCCAAGGGGAGGTGCAACGGGACAATCTATCATCTTGTGAGCACCAGACCCACAGAATAGACAAACCTTCAGTCTCCTCATGCAAGACTCCCAAACATGCCCTGTCTTCTTACAGTAGGCACAAGTCAGCACTCTGCGGTCCTGTCCTCTAGGCTGATGCTGTGCCTGCTGAAGCTGTACGTGAGGCCTCTTAGCCGGTCCTCCACTACTGCTGCCTTCCTGGGAGTCTCGTCCCCTCTTGAGCCTAAGCTCAAGATCATCCTCTGCAGCTAGTGCATCCACCAGGATCTCCTCAAATGTAGCGCTGTGGCGTTCTTGGTGTAGGACTTGACCTCCTTTACCAAGCCCTTCCGGAACCTCCGGTCCATCGTCGTCTCCGACAAGTCCTCCATAAATCTGCTCAGGCGGCAGAACTCTCCTGCCTACTCCTCCACGGACTGGGTCCCCTTAACTAGGGCCTCGAACTGGGTCTCGAGGGCTCCCAATGCTGCGTCTGGAAAGAACTTCTCCGTGAACAGCTTCTTGAATGCTGCCCAAGTCTGTCCTGCTGTGCCAACCCTCGGGTCGGTCTGGTACCATGTACGGGCCAGATCCTGTATCATACTGGCCGCTGCCTCTATCTGGAGCCTCGTCGGGATCTCAGCCAGCCTGAAGATCTCCTCCATGTGCTTAATCCACTCATCGGCATACAAGATTCCCTCTGTCCCTCGAAAGTCTCTTGGGTGCATCTTCTGGAAGTCCTGGATGCCCTTCTCCCGTGGCTGGTACGGCTACGGGGCTGCCGCTGGCTGAGCTACGACTCTCTCCACTGCCGTCACTGCCAGCTCAATGCCTCTGCTGAGCTCTGCCGTGTGCCTCTGCTGCTGGGTCTGCTGACCCTCCATGTACTGCCTGAAGAAAGCCAACAGCTGAATGGCGTCAATTGTCCCTGCAGGTAGCTGCTGATGCTGCTGCTAAAACATCTCAGGAATGACTGGGGTCGTCCTCTGAACAAGTGGAGGCATACCCCCAATGGCTATAGTAGCTCCTGTCTGATCAGGAACAGAAGGTGCTACAGTCTCAACAGGCTGCTACAATGGACGAGAGGTGGCAGACCCCTCTCTAGCGACTACTTTACCAGAGCGATGTGATCGTGTCTTTACCATCCTGAAGACAGATCGAAAAGGAAGTCAATACTGAGCAGGAATCGATAAATCAAAGGAGGACAGTTTATTTCAAAGAAGACAATCAGTAAGATATGTAGATGGCATGTTTTGAAGCAGAATTTTTCCTAACTGTGATTGAGTACCTCTCTGTTAAAGCCTATCCCTCAAAACCTATCGCAGGCTGTAGTGATACTCTAGTTCGAATACCACTACATAAACTCGACCTGCATGGGCCACTACTAAAAACGTGTCACGACCCGCACCCTAGAGTAAGGGCACGAGAAATGGGTACGTCCAGCCTACGCCGCAGTGTCGGCGGTAGAACGCTGTCCTAGGTTACTATCTAATCAACAACTCACGCAATTATATAATATACTTGTCAAATCTCAACTCCGAACGGAGGACAGGTATAGATATAATAAATCTCAATCACAGTCTAAGAACGATAAGATATCACAGAAGTTTATAACTAAAGGCTAAACAAAAACATTTATAAACTACTGAATAATAATATCTCAAACAACTCAAATACAAACTCGTATCTCAAGTTATTACAATTCAAATTCTAAAACATGAAAACTAAACCAAGTCTACTAGCTAGTCTCCCGATCACTCCTGAGTGTCGGGGCCATAGGTAGCTAAGCCATCTCCTGTTCCAAGGCAAATAGGGCAAACGTCCTTAGGGCAGTCATCTGTAATATTTTCAACAGGTCCAGTCATGACAGGAACGAGTACAAATCATCAAGAAATTCCAAGTAAATAACAGAGAACTATAAAGCAGTTATAGACAGTTTTATTGATGAATATGGTAGTTTGTATACAGGTGATGGTATAGAGAAACAGTTAAGGTACAAGGAAAGTAAGGCAAGTAAAATAAGAGAAGAATCATAGCAAATAAGACTGTAAATAGAACTAGCTGAACTAGAGCAACATGATATAAGTACAGAATGTAAATGTAATAAGTGCAAAACTCAAGTAAATCCAGACAACATGAATCTGATACCAGGTGATTCCAGTACAAGATGAGTCCAGTATAAAATGATTCCAGTCAGTGATCAAAGGTTCCAGGGTGAGTCCAGCCTATACTCTAACAGTGTGTTTTAAAATACCGAGATCGACATGTAAACGGCTGTAGGTAATACGGCACACCGCACAATTGGCCAAGTGTGGGATGGCTATCGTTCCAGAATAATTCCAAGGGAGTGGTTCCAGTATTTGGGAATGTTCACATGTCTACTCTAATATTTCCCCGCCCATAAGTACAAGTGAATCCAGAAACGACACGAGAAATAGAGATGAGTCCAGCCAAACATAATGATACCAGCAAAAGATTCCAGAGTGATTCCAGTAGGTGGTTCCAGTAGTGATTCCAGAGGGTGATGCCAGTAGTGGTTCCAAAAGATGATGCCAGTAGTGATTCTAGAAATAGAGGCCGGACAAATGGTATGTGTGTCGCATACATGAATCCAGAAATATCCATACGTGTTGTAAGAATCACATAAAACTAACTAGAACTGAAGTACAGTAATTGACAAGTAAATAAAAGAACTATCAGAGAATGTACTCGCCTGATACTCTGAAAAGAGTAATGAAATATCAGATGTCTGCGCCGGAGTCACAATGTCCTAAATAGAGCAGTATGGGTTATGACATGTTCAATACAAAGAAAATGAAAGCTACAATGCAATTTACATGATTTCTAGGCCAATCTAGGTCAAAGTCAACTCTAAGTCAAACATTGTCAATCTGTCTAGGTCAAACTAGGTCCAAGTCAAACTTGATCAACTCTGGGTCAACCAAAGTTAACATCTAGTCAAAATAGGTCAACTATAGGGTTTGGTCAACTGTAAGTCAACACTATAACTCTAGGCCTATTACCATACCAATACAAGCCTACTAGTACAATACCCAATGTAATATCTATACACTATATTTCATATATAGGCATCACA
Organism: Iris pallida; assembly: GCA_029216955.1. Lineage (NCBI taxonomy): Eukaryota > Viridiplantae > Streptophyta > Magnoliopsida > Asparagales > Iridaceae > Iris > Iris pallida. Next base: position 19,079 of record JANAVB010018884.1, on the reverse strand, counting down.
CATACATTCCATGTTATAATAATATGTAGGAAAACTAGATATATGTAAACATACATATACAAACATATATTGAAGGGAAGAAGGAATTTAGAAAGTGTAGTGTGTGAACATATTGTGGTGTGTCAAAGTGACAGTGTCAATATGTGTGTGTATAGTCTAACATAAGTGTTCACAGATTTTAGGATTAGGTGGTTGTGTGTGAAGAGTGTATGCTGTGTTGTGTGATACATGGCTATGGTTGGTGACTAAAACATTAAGGAAGGGAACATGCATACATTTATTAATCCAAGTCATTCATTCATGTCATTCATTCATGTCATTTACATTTAACATCATTTACCTATGTGCCTACTCACATTGCATGGATACAACCTATCTACATGTATTACCTATATACATTAAACATAAATGGGTGTGTGAGGGGGGGTGTCCATGTGGTACAATATGACAGTTAACAAAACAGTGTGTGTGTGTGAATGTATCACCAAAATGTGGCTGAACAGGGTTTCAGGAAAATGGAACAGTGAACTTTCATGATTGTAATCTTCATAATTTCAATTCATGTATTCATTCACATAATCATTTATTCAAAACTACACATTCAATCTCAAACCTAAGAATCTAATCCCCACATAAATACATATATAGATAAGTTACATACATACATCTATCAACTGGAAACCAAAACTAAACTCCACATTGCAGTGGACCAATGCACATATATAGGGATCTAATCATGGCAATGATACTGTCAATTAAAACTGGAACATGAAATCAATTGAAACCATACTCAGGTTCTATTTCAGTGAACTGAAATTAACATGGCTATTGACAGTTTGTGTGTGTGTGTAGAATAGGAATGGGACTTCAGGTTCTCAGCTTTAAAGCCTATATTTCAGTTTAAAACAAAGTGACACAATATATATATCAAACCACATCATAACTTAAATTTCAGAAAAATGGAAACAGTTAAAAGTATCAGTTCCTCAACTCAGGTTTAACCCATTTAATCAGTGAATCGAAACCCACATCCCTATAAAATCTCAGGACTTCTCAGAAATAGAAGGATAAGTGTGTGTGTGTACTGTCAATGACAGTTTCCTATGTTCTCAGGAATTAACAAATGAATATTTGGAAAAACCCAAATCAGTTTCAGGTATTCAGTGAATTCAGGAATCCAATGCTCTGGAATGGGAATGGCAGTTCAAAACTGTTAGTTCAAAGTCCTAACATCCATTGGAACCCATACCATACACATTCTAAATCATAAACCAACTTATGATTCAAAATCTTAGTTTCACATTCATTCTCAGATTTCTGTTAAAACAAAACCAAAATCTAATTTCGAAAATCCCCATTTCAGTTTGATAACACCTACTGAAAATATGCAACTTCATTGCAGTAATTGATGCATATGTACTGAATTAGCATAGACTTAACATTTCACATTCTCAGAATTCTTAGGAATTTACACTACTATCAATATATATCAAACTTATTTGGCAAAACACTAAAATGAACATAAATTGAATCCGAAAACTTATTTAAAACAAATAAAATTCGAACAACAGTCATATAGGTTCATCCCCATGTGATCACGTGTCTAGGTGTGTCATTAGTGTCCACTAGAGTGGACACAAAGTGTCCAACGAACAGAACACAGAAAAAAAAACAATATATCAGTAAACATTTACAAATCCTTGTGCACAAGTGTCGACCGATCTAGGGGCTCGTATGTGCACCCTAGAGCCTCGTGCTCGTGTCTAGAGTTAGGTTAGGAGTAGGGCTACGTGTCTATGTTCCTGAGTTGAGTCGGGTTCGTGTCGTGTCAAAGTTTTTAGGGCGTATCAGTGACAAATTTCGTGTGTGCACAGGCAGTACAAAGTCAGTGTAGGCTCGATTTCTTCGTGCACACTAAACGAGAACCTGTGAAACTTTATGGGTGTGATGTCAGTCGTGTCCCCTAGCTGTGTGTCAATTTTCACGTGTCCAAGTGACACAGACACGAAGAAAACGTGATCGAGCAGCAGGACACTGCACGACAGTATCGTGCAGCGTATTCGTGTCCATTTTGGACACGGACACGGCTCGAAAATGTGCTCAGTCCTAGGGTTTTGTGATCAGCATGTCAAGGGCTACAAAATCATGTAATTATTTTTAAAAATTAACAATATTCATTTCATTCAAGCATTTCATCAAACACCCATTCAATTACACCGATATGTGTCCGATACGGACACAAAATGGACACGAACTCCTATCAAACTTGGGCTTCACCTAGGGGAACCCTAAATGAATGCATCTGTGAAGAAAAATCATGATTTTAATGGGTGTAGATAGGTTTACCTATTGAGAGCTAGAATCTCAATGTAAAGAGCCTCGATTCGATGTCTTCTTCGATTTTCTCCGGTTCAATCGTCCTCGATCCTTGCTAGCAAGCACCCACAAGTATCCTCTACTATTGGGGATGATGGTGCAATTGATTTGACTCAATTTGGGCTCAATTTGGATTAATGGGGAGAGTTTTAGGGAAGAACAAGTAGGGCTGTTTCTAGGGTTTGTAAAAGAGGCCAAGGCTATGTTAATGTGACTTTATAGGAGGGGGGGTCTTGTGTGGCTATTGAAATGAGTAGGGTTAGGGTTTTAGATGAGTGGTTAGGATCACTCAACCAAATTTCTAGCCTTCCTATTGGTTGAGGCTTCTTTTCACAAATATCTCAAAAAGAAATATCTCATCCTAATAATATCTAGATATTACTAACCTTGGCACTTAGTAGGAATGTTCTAACCCTAATTTTAACCTCATGATTAATCTAGGTTAGGTTAACTTCTAGGTTAAGTCTTCACAAAAAGGCTAGAATAATAATTAATTAATATAAATTACAAATTCACAAAATTGTCAAAATGACCAAAAGACCCTTAGGCTGAAAATTGGTAATATGAAATTTTAATCACGTGACTAGGCTCCCTTGGTCATGGTTAGTCTCTAGGCTTAGCAATACCAGGGTTTAACTAGTTAACCATCAAAAACACTAATCAATATTTTAAATAGTTTTAAATTAATTAAAAAATCACCAAAAATTACAATATGATTTAAATATCATTATTAAATGATTATAATTATAAAATTTCAAAATTGCCCTCATTTGGAAAACTGGGTGTTACATGCCACCAAAGTGGATAAATCCTATTGCCACATTTTATTTCGATACCCCGATTCTCATCGATCAAATCTTGTACTCGTCATCATTCGCATCCATACACTTTGTTTACGACTTGTAATTTTTCTGATTATAATCCATCATCCAAGTTGTACCATCATCTCAGCTCTAGCAAAAGTTTCTAATGTACTCTAACATTTTTTGTATTGATCAAGCCAACATATTATCATCTCGCATAAGCAACTCTCGCATTCCAGCAACATTAATCCCGAGGGTTATTCCTATTCACATTCGCTCTCGTGATCTCTGCTACATGCAATAACCCATTCCGTTATACACTTATTCTATATTCCAAATTTGATTATCCACAAAGACATTATTCTGATTGTCTCACGACAACTGTCATCATTTTATGCATCTCAATATGATTCAACCAACCAACCATTCAAATCCAACCAGTTCCAACAATTTCCAATATTTTTGAATAAAGGCAACCAAGTTCCCGAAACCAACATGATCCGTCATCCCATCCAATATTGCAACATTGAATTTTTCCAATCTTCATTCCATTCCGAAGTTTACTCCCTAATATATCTCACACGTTCTGACTATACCCACGCAACATCAATAGGAACATCCTACGGGTTTCCAACAATCAACTTAGCATTCAGTCAAGTCTCTACGGTCAGCTAATCTAAGCTAAACCAGACATTCAACTAACTCATATAAGATGGATAACTATCAGGAACATACTTATATCTTATCTTAGAGGCAACCAATTCTTATAATGGGGACAACTCTATCTTATCTCAGGGACAATCTATGATCTGACCAACTTAGGGACATGGGACACCACCCCAATCTTATTAGCTTATTCCCAACATAGACAACTGAAATGACATAGCCATGCAATCTGAAACTTAGGAAACCAAATGACACTCTAGGCAACCAACCGACATTTTAGATAACCAACCGACATTCTAGGCAACCAATCGACATTCTAGGGTCAAGTCTTTCTACCCATACTTATATCCGGGCCATACCCAACAAAGTATCATTCTAGACTTACCCGCAACCGACAAGATCTATCCAACAATTCTATCCCATAATTCTTATGGGTCAATCTCGAAGCTATCATATAAAATTTTATCAATCGAACATCTAAATCTTAGTTTTCACTTGCATAGACAGTGTCTGCTCAATCCAACTTGCATCCTCATATCATACTCAAATTATATATTCAATCGGGTCAACTATTCTGAGCCATAATCCAACATTTCTATCTTAATAGTTTATCACTTATGATCTCTTTTCTACGGTCTCTTCACGACATATTCATTTCCCATTTTTAGATCATCGATACGGTCTGTACTCTTTTAACCAACAAAATAACACAACTACATAATCGTATTTCTTCTGAAAGCATCTTTTATGAATTTTCCCTAGCAACAAACACGGACATCTCTTAGCAACTTCTGTTAACCATCAACATTCATTTTGCATCATCTTCTTGTGATTGCATAAGAAGATTTACTATTCATGTATCGATCCAATCACTATGGCATCAATCATCCAGCATCCGTATATTGGTCATCTTAGTGAGTATGATATAACTCATTTTGCTAAGTCATAATCCAACAATTCTATATTCCACTCAAACTCGTTATTCATGCGACAGCATTATCTACCGACGGGATCTATTACATATCGTTGCACCTCGATACTTATTTGTATCCCAACCATTCGCTCTCATAAGGAACATCTACTCTTTCATGCATCAAAGGACAAGTATTCATTCTCTATGCCTCAAAAATTAAGGGTCATAACTTGTTAATTCCGGACACATCAAATTCTCTCAAGCACAACTGCATAATGTGCATAGCCATCTATTTTCTCAAATCCATTCTCTAACTTTTCGGTCATTGATGTAACTATCTGCATCTTCTAAATCATTCGAAACATCCTGATAAGCACCTAACATCACCATCAATTCTGTCGATATCCAACATGCAATTTTATTTACTCAATTCCAACATTATTCTATATTCGGTCCATCTTATTCTTCCAAATCTTTCGATAGCAACACCCAACCATCGTTACTAAGCCTACAATCCTTTTACCCAACTGATTCAAGTAATGCTTAAATCTGTAATTCGTTTCCTTCCCAACCAAGGCAGTCATTTCATATTCTTAATTCTCTTATTACCCAACATAATGCTAACCGTCAAAGTCTAGCCATGGTTCATCCGAACACATCAAAATCTCACAACAGTTTATTCGAACATAATTATCAAGGGACACGCCTAGCCGTTATGTATCAATCGTAATCGCAGCTATGATTCGATACTACCCAATACCTTATAGGTAAAGCAATCACTAAATTATGAACACGTCAAGGGTCATCTTATCTCTAAGAGGGTAAAGCCATATACCACTCAGAACTCAAGCCATACTCGACATAATATTCTTTTTCGCACCAAACCAATGTCCAATACGGACTATCCATCTTGTAGTGGTTATGCCGACCACAAATACCGACTCAAGATTCTGTCGATTCTCATTCACTGAAATCTATGCACATTCTGTTCCAACATACCATGCCACCACCCACAGTCGATTGTTGTATAACAATCGACTTCAATGAATCCCACACATAAGACATCCAACACGCATACCAACTTATTCTTGCATCGCATCATTGTTATTAGTTTTGGTATCTTGTAGAAATTCAACAAAGCACACATATCACAGCCCACATATTTAGACTTATTATATGGAACACCCAGTGAGCGGCTAGAAGGATCAACGGACTTTCAGTCAAGGGAACAACTTAGAATAGTTTGGAAGCAATACGGAATAATTGCGGAAGCACTATGAGTCATCATAGAGGCAACTTTAATTTCATCGCGAATGCAACTTTGAGTATTCACGGAAGCAACTTTGATTCACCACGGAAGCAACTTTGAATAATCGCAGAAGCAGTCTTTGAATCATCGTGCGAGCAGCTAAGAATCATCTTAGTAGTAACATTGATTTAAAACAAATCGAATAAGAATCTAAGGACGTAAAGCCATGCTCTGTTACCATTATGTCATGCCCCGATCCCAGAGGATCGAAAACTAGCCACTGGGTGTGATGCCGTACAAGTCTAGATTGCACTTGTACAAGGAAAAACCATTACAGTTCCTGGAATTTCTCAGAAAACAACGACAACGCAGCAAAACCAAGCAGATAAATTGAGGTCACACAAGATTATGAAGAAACGTATCTCTTTATCGATAATTGCAATAGATTACAAGACTTACGATGGAATACAGAATTTAAAACTGATTACAAGACTCTTGAATAGCCAACTGAATATATATACACTTGTCCTTTAGGCTACAATTGAATATGCCGACTTCTTTTACAATGAACATGCCAATTTGGCTACATACTTACTAGTACAACTGAGTTACACTATTCCATACATTATGTCCCGTATAGCAGAAGACATCGTCTTGAAAGAAGAGCTTCTGCACACCCATCCGAATCATCGATGCCAAACACTGATCAAAGATTTTCCCATACGCAAGCACCTGTAATATTTCCCACAACGTGGGTCAGTACATTATTAATGTACTGGCGAGCAATGTTGGCCCAACTCACCTAAGAAGATAACACTAAGTAATCATGTTATAAAACATTATTAACAGTTGTCTTTCACGTTGCCTTAGGGTCAATTTCATGTTTGTATCCGACAAGAAGTAAAGCAAGCAAATCTCATAGCCAACATAATTTAAAGCATACAGTTATCACCCTCTGCTGATTTTTACCCACGGTCATGTAGCCATCCCTGTACATTTATAATACCTACTCAGCCAGCACAAGACATTGTTAGAAACAATATCATGATTCAATATAATTATCACCGTTCAGGTGATTCTTACCAACAGTCGACATCCTTTCCTATATTTGAGTAATAACTTACTGTACCTGCATAAGACATCACTAGCACTGGACCTATCTATATGAAGGTCACTGGCGATACGCCATCTTGGACCATCTTATAGACGAACGGCTAACTCTGAATAGGGTGCAAATCCATGGGAGGTTTCCAAAACACCATGCTACTACTCCAGCACCATAGGATTTTGGCGTCCTTTTAGTGGGCGGTAGCAAGCCCCCACTACAAGTCCCAAAATCTCGATGTCAGTACGTTGACACCATCCTTTTTTCCCCTAGGATGAACCGGGTTCATGGCCGCGGATTACTGTTCTGGGAACTACCTTATATACAAGTTGTCCATGACCATGCACGTATATGCAACTTATCTAAGAAGAAAATATATAATGCATAATAAGGAAAACTAAGTAATTCAGCCACCATTCTCATTCGTATTTCCATCTTGCCATCTTTCCAACCAACTCAATGTACTCACCGTCCAATCTGTTAGGACTTTGCATCTATTTTAGCATACATTCATTTGGACGTAATTTAAGCATACTCACTGCCCAGTTCTTGGGTCTTAACATCTATGTTACCATCTACTCGTTGAGCTAAGGCTCGACATACTCACCGCCCAAGTATTTGGGACTTTACCTTCACTTGTCATTTAATTTATCGCAATATCGTACAAGCACACAGTTCATCAAGCAACAACAATTTACGATCATGTGATTAATTATCTTTTATTATCTTTTCAAATTCCATGCAAGGTGTTATTGAGCAACTCAACAAGAAACTTAGCGTGCTCATCCATATTTTAAGCGTGAAACTAGAGGATCTTCGAAGGACTCAACACTACTCACATTTATAAGACGATTTCTGCCATGATCGCATAGCCTTCTAAGCGATCCTTCGCATATTCCCAAGTCCAACAAGGCTTCATCGAACCAACCATCCATCATAAGGTATCTTGCGGGTCGGGGTACTACACATCGTACCCCGTTTTTACCTACGGGGTGCACGAGAAAGGAACACTGTCGCTACCGATTCAATTGAAAATAATAGATCGGGATCGATTGAATTGGTTGAACGAGAACAATTGAATTAAGATCCTTTTCTCATTATGGAAAGGCTTCTTTAGAATCAAGTCCCATATTCAGCTGGTTGCACCTTGAGGAAAGACTCTGCGGCTGAGTCCGGAGAGACCACTCGTTGCTTTGCTTTTCATGTCGTACTTGCTTTTTTACTTTGGTTTTTGTGAATACATTTTCGTGAATGTTTTCGATGGTTTTTATGGCTTGCATTTTCGAACTTCACATTCGTATCAAATTCTTGAATGGCACAGTATTCTAATCAGTTGCTTATAAAATTTCAGGTGATCGTATAGGCGTCGTCTAGCACAGCCAACCAGTCTCTCGCCTCAAGCAAAATCAAGGTGAGTAGCTGACCCTTCTCCCCCTTACCCCTTTTTAAATCCATCAATAGCATCATTGTAGATAAAATGTTAGATGCAAAAGCACGGACACATCTACTTGTTTTATAAAATTGCTATAAGCTTGTTATGTGATTCATGATATAGAACTACCTTAAACAAAAGATAGACTCATTGATTAATGATGCTACGATAAGGCGGGACACGATAAAAATTGTTAAGTATCAAAATGTAGACCCTGCTTGAGTAAACTAAATTAGTCTAGCAAGATCATGGACAGCTTATCGACAAGGTAAAAGTTTCCTCGAACGGCACCCCGGGGCCACGGGACCGCTACGGCCTAGGAGGAAACACGGTATAGCTGTGCTGGATAATAGCACGGGTTAGGCGAAGACTTTCAACGGGGCTCGCTAATTGCATTGAAAGAGCCCGGACAAACAAAGCTATAAGTCCAGGATGGCTTGTGGTGTTCGTAACCAATCCCACATAAATTTGCACACGCTATGCTAGCGATAACAATTAGCAGGAAAGAACATTGTAAGTCTCATATTGCATGGCACGCTCTCTCATCGGTAACTTCTACCATAATTTACATTATGCCTGTCATATGCTTGTCTAAAGTTCATTAGGATGGTTAGAAAGATCATAAACTAAGTCATATATATAAACTCTTCAACCAAATGAGAGCATGGAACTTAAAGTGCCACGCACCAGTACAAAGTATAATGTACTGATCCTCGCTCTCTATAGGTATCCCGAACCAAGAAGGGCATACCACTTAAGCTCAAGACGATGCAAGTACATTTGAAGTCTCGTACGTGTATTGAAGGCTTATTTTGAATCCTTTTGAAGGCTGCACATTAGTCTAGAAGAAAAGATGTCTAGACTCGAGATGATACCAGGTGGAATGAAATTTTTTGCTTATAAATAAGAATGTAATGTATGGAACGACTATCTCATCAGCATTCATTTTGTAATCAAGTCATATTGTAGCCCGCGCGGTAATGTTTATAAAAGAGTCATATAAATGATGTTTTATTATCAATGAAAGAAAAGTTCCTTCTGTTTTCAAATGTGTTTGTTCAATTTCTCTGCGTACTCTTCTTGATGTTGTGTTTCGGATAACCTTATGACTATGCCTTGTGCGATCGCAAATTAGGTTCGCACGGCATCACGCCCGGGGGACGATTATCGATTCTTCAGAATCGGGGCGTGACACTTGGCGTAAAAGCGGTCGTGCATCTCCCTGAGAGCCTCATGTATGTCTTCTTACACTGGCCGAGCAGATGATCGTGGCAGGGTATGGTTTTCAGTCATAGGTGGCACCTGGGAGGGTGCATTAGACTCCCCATACATCCCCGAGTCTTGGCTTGCTGGAGTAGGGGCTCTTCGCGGCAACCTATCCTTGAGCTCTAGGACCACCTAGGTCAGCACTTGCATGGATTCACTTAACATTTGTAGACCCGCTTCGAGGGCTTTTATACATTATTGATGGTTCGACCCTTCACTGCTTCCTTTATTGCCACCCTTGTCATGGATACTGACATCAGGTGATGGAAAGTAGATGGTGCAGTGGATCTTTCGCTCACTAGTTCAGACCCTTGAGCTTTGCCGTCCTGGTGAAAGACAGACAGATTGGTATCATCTTCAGAATCTAGAGGATAGCTACCCCCGGCCTACTGATAATACGTACCCCCAGACGCATCGGTATCGGTCCCATACAGGAGTGCGCTACCCCTAGCTCATATCGTTGATAAAATGACAGTCCCCTCCAGGAAAGGCTTAGTTTTCGACCGGGTGTATTGCAACAAATTCGTGCTGGGCACTGCCAATTTACTACTTCAAGGTCGGCTCTTACATGCACTAGCCGAGACATGAGGGTTTTTAGAACTCTTTTTTAGGGAAGGTGAGTTCAATGTAGCATAGTACGAGGCAACAAGAAGTTCATCCTCGTATTCTATAGGTACCCTTTTTTGAGACGTTGTCGGACAGGTGCTGATGACCGCAGTCGTAGAAAAATAGACTGCCTTGCTGGTGGAGATGTTATTGTCTTGCTACAACAACAGTTGATGATGATGATAGAACTAGTATACCCTAGAATGGGCACATCATGCATAGCAAATGTCTCTTCCGCTTTACGTTTGTGAGAAATCACGTTACGCAAGTCGAGTGAAGAGATGTTCATATTTATCCCACTTCACTTGCGCAACCGAGCTGAGCGCATGGGTGTACCTATGAAAGGTGCGCTCCCTGACCTAATTCTTGTGCATGAGATACTCTTACGTCATTGGTGGGAGGCTATTTGTGAGGCAGACCCACTTCACGTGTGCAGTCCAGCTGAGCACATGAGTCTTTCATCACAATGCTTTCCTTCTGGCTTGGTTTCTGCGCATGAGATGCGTCCAAGTTACATGAGACTTTGAGAACTGACTCATTCGGGGCGCAGTAGCACCTGAGTCAGTCCCATATAGCTTGTCGTTAGGTGAGCGAATTACTGTCAACGCATGCTTCTGGCTTGCTATTGGTGTAGCATGTTTGGTGCTCATGGCGCGTGCTGCCTTGGACTTCTTTGTACTAGCTCTCGATGACGCATAGGACTCAGAATCCAAATTTTCCTCACCCAGTGGACAAGTAATCTGTCAAAGGCAGAAGATCTTCTCTACACCGTAGGCTCCGTACGCAGGAGAGGGGTTGCGTCTTTCCTTTTGTGTTGTTCCTTCGATTGGGGATGCATGGATTGTGTACGGCACTCAGCAGTGTGCTTTCCAGAACCATGCACAAACCGTGAGGCAGCAGTGACAACCTGTGCAGGCACATTGAATGTGCGCAGATTCTGAGATGCTTGAGGCGCATTCCTGTAGAAGCATAAAAAAGTGCAGGGTGACACAAGGCGCAGGTGGGTACTCTCGCTACTTATCCATATTCATAAAGGCGCAGATGACGAACGGTACAGGTTGGGGCTCTCGCTACCAATCCAGCTTCACAGAAGCGCAGGAGGTCAAGCATGCCAACAGAAAAGACAAACTCACAAAAAAAAGATTAAAAGTTAAAGGAAAGTTCTTTTAATTAAATCATGGCTACAAGAGTCTATTATAGATTTGTCACGATTACTTAAAAGAAGACTTCCTAATTACAAGGATCTGTTACAAAGTATTTGTGATTATATATGCTGAACTAAAAACTCCTACGGATCTACGATGGGGTTCATCTTCATAGTGTAATCGTCATGAGAGGAGAGACTATGGATAGAAGATATAAATATAGTCACCATCAAATGCTGCCACCACAGCACCCTCCTCTCAGACGCGCAGCTCTTCCTGAAGCAGCTATTGGCCCGAGCGAGAATTCAGTCCACAGCACGACAGGAGGCCCTTTTTAAAAGTGCATCAGCTTTTGGAGATCTTCCAGTATAACGGAAGCGTGCAGCCGCTAATGAGAAGGACAGAGCACAACCTGCGGCGCTTCATGTTGGCAACCAGACCAAACTCGACCGTCAGGACCTCAAAGACCTCCAATATGTTGCTCAGGTTCGAACTCCCTATGAGAAGCGTTCCAGCACATCCTGAAGCTCATCAGCAGTTATTCTATGAAGGCACAACTCCTTTGAACGAAGGGATCCTCAACCAAAATCCAACTTAGGCAAGGCCAATGGCCGCTCGATGCTAAGTCTAGATCCAGCATGGTGTTGAAGGACAAAAAAAGGAAGACGTGACTCTTCAGTAGAAACTCCCCCTTTATATAGGGCGGGAGTGCTCCAAGACATGGGCCACTGGGCTGTCGGTCAAAATTCCCACATTAATGGGATGAACCTAAGACTTAGGACGATGAACCTCATTAACACTAGTACAAAAATCCACCTAGGTCATACTGATTCACTGTGGCTGTATGCTTTTAGCCATAGATTATTTTTACATCCAAAGTGTTACCTATATTGGCATGACATTTGATACCCATATGGCTACGTTAAACTTGAATGACTATATAACATGAAAATTCGTAGCCATAGACCATAACCGTGGCTATTTGGTACCAAACGTTTTTGGTAGTCAACCATTTTTCCTATAACGATGGCCATAAATTCCTTATAGACACACAATTTATGTTTAACGTGGCTAGTTTTACATTAAAGCTACTTGCGTTATTTTAACCATGGTCTTAGCTATCTTTCAGACATGCAAAATTTATTCTAGCATGGCCAATTCATGACTTACAGTTACGCAGAATTTGTAGCACCATGGTTAAAAACCTTCAGAAGACACAAATTATTTTCTATGTGGCTATTGTTTACCTTTAAGACAAGGGAAATCAGTTAAACCATGACGATAAAGTCGTTATAAACACACAAGTTTGCTTCCGTGTTGCTATTGTTTACCTTAAAGCCACATGGTTTTGTTTTAAGCATGGCCTTAGCTATCATTCAGACACGCAAAAACTAAATTAACCTAGCCAATTCGTGACCTACAGCTATGCAACATTAGTAGCAATATGGTTAAAAACTATCTGAAGACACGTAAATATTTTTTCACGTGGCAATCGGTCACCATTTAGACACATAAAATCAGTTAAACCATGGCGATAAATTTGTTATAGACACACAATTGTTTTTCAGAGTGGCTATTATTTACCCTAAAGCCACATGGATTTATTTTAACCGTGGCCTTCGCTATCATTCAGACACGCAAAAAATAATTTAACATGGCCAATTTATGACTTTCGACTACGCAGATTTGTAGCACCATGGTTAAAAATGTTTTGAAGACACGTAGATATTTTTCCATGTGGCTATTGATCACCTTTTAGACACAGGGAATCAGTAAAACCCTGGCAATAAATTCTTTATAGACACAATTATTTTTCAGGGTGGTTATTGTTTACCCTAAAGCCACATGGCTTTGTTTTAACCATGGCCTTAGCTATCATTCATACATGCAAAAAATAATTTAACATGGCCAATTTATGACTTTCTGCTACGCATAATTTCTAGCACCATGGTTAAAAACTTTCTGAAGACACGCAAATATTTTTCAACGTGGCTATTGATCTACTTTTAGACATAGGAAATAAGTTAAACCATGGTGACAAATTCATTATAGACACACAATTATTTTTCAGCGTGGCTAGTTGTATCATTTAGCCACATTTATTTAATTCTACCATGGCCAATTAATGACTTTTAGTTACTAGTATTTCTTATGCCCATGGCTAATAGTTATCTTTAAGCCACAAGTAATTGACTATTTTGTGGCCATCGTTGTCATTCAGCGCCCATGGTTAAACATCTATATGGTGGTTGTATTTGATATGCAGCCACAAAAATATAATTTTTGGCCATGGTTAAACATTTATCCTCGTGGCTATATTTAATGGACATATTGGCCACATTTTTTATTATGTCTAACAAATTTTAAATCACACCATTTAAATTGATCAAAATTTTATATTATTAATCATATGAGAAACATTACATATCATTATTCCAGGTAATAGTTGAGCAAAACTCTATAAGAACACCAATTCTATTAAACATGCAAAAGAAAATATTACAAACTATTTATCTAAAACATTATTTGTTCATTTTGTTATAGCTACTCCTCGTATGCTTTGGTTTCCCATCTGGAGTTGTATAATCCTTCTTTCTCTTGTTATGCTTTGGCTTCTCATTCTGTTGATCAGCTATTGGTTGGTTTACATTGTGCTGATCAGAAGTTGGTTCAAGTACCTACAATAAGAGGGTAATATTTAGGATTCATGTATTTTCTGTCTCATATCCTTTTAGTAAACTAGATAGACCAATTTATGTAAAAAAAAATATTCAATGAATAAAGCAAACAAGCTAAACAGCTAACCTTAGATTCATTGATGACAAGTTTTTTTGTCCAAGCCACGAAACTCTTATTAGCTTCTCTTACTGTTTTATGCTCACCGGCTTGGATGGGTAAAAAGGAAGCTAGCTTTATTGCTTCATCAATCAAAACTTTGTAGCAATCACCTTTAAGTGGAACTCATGTACGATCTATTTTTTCGATGAGTAGTAAATTGTACCACGTGCAACAATGTTTCTCACTTCCGGATGCGACAATTTGCATTTTACTATCTACAAAAATATATGGCATATGAACATCATAAAGTTCAACTCTTAAACAATATAGACTTGAATACCTGCAAAAAATACATACCATTGCACATTCAGTTGGGACTACTTGAGATGTCGTAGTCTAAAATTCCTGCATAGACGGAGGAGACTTCTGTTGAGATATTGGAGACTTCAGGAAATTAATAGGAGAGTGTATCATAGCATTAGGAGGGCCCTGTCTAGATCCAGCTGACTGTTGGCTACTTGTAGAAGTTAGTTGTGAAGATTGCCGAGTTGTTTTTGAAGATTTTTGAAGAGGGTGGTCCTGTCTAGATCCATTAGAGTGGTTGCTAGTCGTAGAAGTTCCCTGTGAAGATGGCAGACCACTTGTTGCTCTGAAGAAAAGTGCTCAGTTGATCAAATATGCCTGCAAAGGGAAGCCAAAGTTTGAATAGACTATGATTAGTCTCCATCAAAATACTTGTATGAATTCTTAAATTGGTAGTTTGAATGGTTTAATTTTGTACTATGGAGGAGAATATTGTATTCTCATAATTTTGGTGTAATGACTATATGAAGAATAATTGTAACTTGGAATATGTTTACTTATAAAGGCAAGTAATGGTGTTGTTTATTAATTTTGACTGTGTATGTATGAATTGTCTACGTGTAAATTATATTATAATATAATTGGTAATATTTGAAGTCCAGGTTTATGGCAATATAAACAAATTCTCATTGTAATAATTTTCTATTGTTAGAAATTTTATTTTTTAATATTTTTTACCAATAGCAAAGTTATTTTTGCAACAGTTCTCTACAATTAGCAAATTTATTTTTTACAACGTTTTTTATCGTTAACAAATTTATTTTTCCAATGGTTTTTACTGTGAGCAAATTTATATTCCCAACGGTTTTTTACCGTTAGCAACATGAATTTTTCTAACAGTTTTTACCGTGAACAACATGAATTTTTCCAATAGTTTTTTACCGTTAGGAAAGTAAATTTACCAACGGTTTTTTTACCATTAAGAAATTTTCCAAAGCCATATTAACAACGATAAAAAACCGTTAGGAAATCGTCATTTTGGTGTCGTGACTTGGGTAAGGAATCCCGGGATGATTACTTTCAGCCCGACTGTCGGGGTATATTTGTAAGCAAAGCCAAATGACCCGCTCCAGCTCTCTCAATTTGCTATTTGCTGCCAAGGTGGAAGACAAAGCTTTAAGCTAAATTTCTAACGTAATTTGTGAATCATTATAAAAATTGTAGGTACTGAGATGGTATTAAATTATTATAAGAGATTTATTTCCAGTTATGCATTAATAAAAGAAGGTACACTTTGTTATTTCCAAAATCTTAAAATGGAATATGATACACTTTGTTGCTAACCGGTTACATGCGTGAATGAGTTATAGTTGCCTTTGCATGTTGCCGAAATCATCACGACAACTATATTTTTTGGGATGTTGCCAAATTTTAGTGGCATGTACTCATTTTTTTGTAGTCATATACTCACGTGGCCATATATCCCTATGTTGCCATGGTAAACAATTGTGTCTTTTTCTAAATATCCTCATGTGGCTGTATACATTCACTTTTCGCATCGGAGAATTGACGTGTGTAATGAACCCAAAACTTTGGACACGATAAACAGATCTTCATGTGGCTTTATAATGTTCCCTTAAATAAGGTAAGTCACGTAGCCATATATCAATCTTTTGCTATATTGAACACATGTGTCTATTCTTAATATCCCCACGTGGCTATATATATTCGTTTTTTTCGCCTCAGAGAATACACGTGTCTAATGAACATAACACTTTTGAAACGGTAAATAAATCTTCATGTGGCCATATAATTTTCCTGAAAATATGGTAAGTCACGTGGCCATGTATCAATCTTTTGTCATGTTGAACACCTGGGTCTATTTCTTAAAATCCCCACGTGGCTATATATATTCGCATAACTCCCGTGGCTATATATCCATCTTTTGCCATGTTGAACGCCTGTCTCTATTTCTTAATATCCCCACATGGATATATATATATATATATATATATATATATATATATATATATATATATATATATATATATATATATTCGCTTTCTGCCTTGGAGAATTTACGTGTCTAATGAACATTACACTTTAGACACGGTAAACAGATCTTTATGTGGCCATTTCATGTGCCCTAAAATAAGATAACTCCCGTGGCTATATATCCATGTTTTGCTATGTTGAACACCTGTGTCTATTTCTTAATATCTTCAAATGGCTATATATTCAATTTGTGTCTCGCTGAATCGATGTGTCTAATGAACCCTACACTTTGGACACGCAAAATAATCTTTGTGGTTGTATAAATTACCTTTCTGCTACGGTGAATTAATGTGTCTAATGAACCCTATACTTTGGACTCGCAAAACAATCTTAGTGGATATATAAATTAGCTTTCTGCCATGGTGAATTGATGTGTCTAATGCCATCTTACTTTAGATACATAAATAATTGCTTCATATGGCCATATATTCGTCTGTCGCCACAGACAATCACCATCACAAAATAAAGCCACGGTTTAGACAAAAACCAATAACAAATTGGTGCCCTTTGGCTATCTTGTTTGATCATGGTTCATAATAGATACGAATGGACACGGTAATTGAGTTAAAGCATGGCTGAATTGGTTATTGGTGGTTCGTAATGGACATGGTTATTGAATTAAAACGTGGCTGAAACAACGTTGTAATTTTATCTATGGCCTGTAGCCACGGTAATAACCTTAATCGTGGTTAAGCTGTCAAACCAAAACCGTGGCCTTTGTGACCTTTTGTACTAGTGTAAACGGGTTCATTCGACTAAGTCTTAGACTATTAAAAGATCCCTTAAAATTCCCCAAGTAACGGTGGCAATCAAGAGGGAGTCGTTCCTTAAAGAGCTGTCATTAATTGCTCTTAAAGAAGACTTAAAAGACAGATTCTTTAAACGAGAAACGCAGCTACAATCCTGCGCCAGCAGGAGGCGTAGACTGGTGATAACTTCACATCATCCCAGCTTAACGGTGCAGACCTCTGCTTCGACCCAGAAGCTTAACCCCCCTTATCAAAGACTTGGGAAACACCAGTGCATCTAACACAAGTCCGCCTGCCGCTCCCAAAGCACAGTAACCTTGTTAGCCTGAAGCACAGCCTATTCGTCGCCCCAAAGCACAGTGACTTTACTACTCGAAATACAACCTACTCATCGCTCAAATGCACAGAGGTTCCGTCGTCTTCGAAACATAGTCCACTCGTCGCCTGAAAGCGTAGAGGCTCCGTTGTCTCCAGGAGAACAGTCTACTCGTCGCACCAGAAGCACAGCAGCACTAAGACCTCGCTAGAGGCGCAGGTTGCATGGTCGCACCCAATTGGATTGTTTAAACCGCCACTCTCAAAGATAAGACAGATGTTGATCATATTGATAAGTGCAAATATCTTATCAATTGGTTTAAAAATCAAATAAGGACGAAGTTTGCTATATTGATAAATGTCGCATCAAGTCGGTTTGTTTAAACTGATAGCCTCCTGAAGATCAAACAGAATCGTACTCTGAGATGAAATCCAAGATCTACTCGGCTTCATCTAAACAGAGGATTCCCAGCAATAGACATGCGCCATGTGTCTCCTCCTTCGGTTATTTTGATAACCACCCGAGATCTCGATAGATGGGAATTTCAATGTCCGCCACATGTCATCTCAGTAGAAGCCCATATCGTACAATAACAGCAGATTCTTTTTTATCTCAAATCCGAGTGCACATCGCATATGTGCCCCCTTTCTCCTATAAATAGAAGGAGTTTTCCCTTCAACAAAAGAAGAGGGGGGACACACACAAAGAGAAAAGAAGCAGAAGGTAAAATACAGAGCTTCGAAATCTTCAACTCTGGCATCCTCTTGATTGGTAACCCTAGAGTTCCATCAGAAGTACCAGAAAGCAAAAGCAAGTCCAACTCGTCGTCAGATCGTCAATGGAGTAAAGGAGCCATTGCTGTGCTCGATCTCCACCGTCATGCTTTTCCAGAATTCTTGTACTTAGATTTCCTTGCATAGGAATCAATTGTACCTTTTTTCAAGTTCAATAAACAAAAAGTTCGTATAAACTTTTGTGATGTCAAACAAAATGGTGACTCTGCTGGGGACTACCTTCTCTTCCAACGA
This sequence comes from Iris pallida, assembly GCA_029216955.1. Taxonomy (NCBI): domain Eukaryota; kingdom Viridiplantae; phylum Streptophyta; class Magnoliopsida; order Asparagales; family Iridaceae; genus Iris; species Iris pallida. Next base: position 289 of record JANAVB010018884.1, on the reverse strand, counting down.
GAAGGTGGTAATGAATTCTGATGACAACTTGCTAGGATCTTCCCAGAAGATGCTGGTCGTACGCTTCGACCAACAAGCTTTTGAAGATCTCCTTTCTGAAGAGATGTCAAGTCCTGCGAAGCGGTTCAAAAACCGAAAAAGACTCGACGTGTTTGGGTGTCCAAGGTAGCTGCGACGAGCAGCATGACAAAGGGGACTGCGATCCAGAACCCTATAAACGCTGTAGCCTCGGAGAAAATTTTGGCTACTACAGCCATGCCACCTCACTCGATTCCCACTCTAGGAAAAT
>JANAVB010018883.1:10000-52624 GCA_029216955.1 Iris pallida | reverse complement strand
TATATGCATTTTGTGTAACCTATGAGCCTATGTAGTATGGATATTAATGAATATAGAGTATGTAATGCTGAGATTTAGATGAATGAAATAATATATATAATATATATATATTCTCTTATTAATATATATAATATATGGTTGAATGCAAGCATGTAGGAATACAATTAATATAATCATATAGCAATGCATAATGCATGAATGAAAGAATGATATACATTGTATGCATGAAAGTATATAATGAATGCTAGATATGAATGCAAGATATATATTTAATGATAGATATGAATGCATAATGTATAAATATGTAATGTAATATATAATGATAACATGTATGGTAATGTAGAGTATATGATGCAAGCATGAATGAATGGAAGAAATACATGTATATAGGTAATATAGAATGTAATATATGAATGCAAGCATGCAAGATAATATATTGTATCCATATATGATGTATTCAACTTAAAGATAATGTAATATATGAAAGTAATGAATGATAATATATAACATGATATGTAAGGTAATGCAAGGTATGAAACATATGATGTGTGCATATTTGTATGTCTCTATGTTAATGTATGAAATGATAAGAAAATACAATGTATGCATATGTATAAAACATGTAGGTAATGCATAGATGCATGAATGAAATAAATGTTTACAATATGTTAATATAAATACAAGTATCTAATATGCATGAATGTTAGTATAATGTAATACAAGTATACATGTATGTATCATGTAATGTAATATACATGATATGTATGTATACATGTATACAATATAAGTATGTATGTATGCATTTCTATAAACTGAGTTAACCTATAACCTTTTACACACATGCATTCATACACCCTTTGACATCATGTATCCCATGTCACATACACCTACCTATCACTAAATTTTAGAACATTAACACATATCCTTTCACACATACCAAACACACACATACTCACTTACTCTTTTACCTCTCTTTCTCTCTCTATATATATATGTATGTGCCTATATATAGCTTTCCTATATATATCTATTTATATGAATATGTGAATGTGAATAATATATATACATTACATGACTAAGTTTGTGTGCCTTGTTAGCTTATGGTTTACTTTTGTGCTTGGTTTAGCAAGTGACTTAGGCTATGAGTTAGTAGCTATCTTGGATACTTGATTTGCGTATACTTAGTTTGTTTAGACCTAGAATTGACTAACCTAGACTAGTTAACCATTGTTGACCCAACCCTAGCTAGTTTGACCACAGTTGACTAGAGTTGACCTATTTTGACTTTATAGTTGACCAAAGTTGACTTTGACCTAGATTGACTTAGAATCATGTAGATTGTATTATAATTTCAAATACCATATAAATTGAACCCTTTATAACCTATGTTGCTATAACTAGGACTCTGTGACTCCAGTTGGCCATCTTTTCATATCAGCTGTTCAGGGTATCAGGCGAGTACATTCTGCGATCATTTCATATCCTGCTTAGAATTATATTCATGCTTTAGATTACTTTACTTGATGCTGTCACGACATTATCACGGATTAGTACTATATGGATCTCTTCATGCGACGTTTTCCCCCTCGGGAGCGTCGGGTACATTATGTCATGTGCGTTTCACTTTCATCATGTACTACTGTGCTTTCACCATACATGTACACTCTTGTGAATCATGTATTCTAATGTTCACAGAGCCCTCATGTATACTATCATGTGTACCCTTTCATGGGCCCTCATGTGATATCATGTATAATAACATAACCTGCTTAGATCCTTGTGTATTGATTGGGGAACGGGGGAGTGCTAGTAGTCATGTGAACAATTCCATAGTAGTATAGATCATGTGAAACTCTTTAGTGTAGATCATGTACAAATCTGTTCTGTTCACATGTGCTATCCTGTACTCTACATCACTAGCCACTGTTAGTTCTCTATTTATAGTAGATATTTCTATTACAGTTCTCTCTCTGTTTACATACTGTATTTCTTTCAGATCCTGTATCTTACTTTACTGCATGATTATACTTTCTAACCTGCTATGATCTGTTGAGATGTACTGTGCTCGCTCCTGTCCAGATTGGACCTATTGATAAATTTTACAGATAGCCTGGAGGTTGTCAGCTAGCCTAGGGGAGACACGGTAGAGGTTGTATAGATAGCTAGGGTTTTGCTCATAGTTTATTTTCAGTTGTCTTGAGTTGTATTTATGGATTACTGTATTTGAGCTTTGAGATGTATTTCTGGGTTGTATATCTTAGACACTTAGACTTCTATCTGCTGTATCTCTTTTGGATTTCATGTTTTATCTATCTTCCATTATGCCCTACCTTAGATGTCATTGAGTTTACATTCTGCTATGTCACCCCCATTCGGGGAGTATAAACTGCTAAGCCTTATACTGTTAGATGCATGAGACCTAGGACAACGTTCTACCGCCGACACTGCGGCGTAGGCTGGACGTACCCACGTCTCGTGCCCTTACTCTAGGGTGCGGGTCGTGACAGTCGTCTGTTGACCAGGGACAGACTCATCTCTTTTGGGATCCAGGTCCCCAATCCGAAGTGTGCTCTATGTGATTTGGAGGATAAATCACTGTCTCATCTATTTTTTGACTGTGGAGTTTCATGGTCAATTTGGTCTGAGCAGATACGTATGCTGGATGGGAGTATCTCGGACAGGTCGATTGATGATATCATCATGGGTATTCGAGATTGCAGAGGGAGAGGCTCGGTCTGGTTCAAGACTGCTAGGATTCAGCTGGCAGCTGCTGTTTGGCACGTTTGGCGAGAAAGGAATCAGCGCATATTCGAGGGGATTATCACCCCTCCGGTTGGTATCCTCCATAATTTAGAGTTTGATGTAAAAGAAATGGTCGACTGACGGGTGGACGACCATTCATCTGTATGTTGTATGAGTATTGTCTGATTTTAGAATAAAATTTAATATTTATATATATATATATATATATATATATATATATATATATATATATATATATATATATATATATATATATATATATATATATAACTAAAAATAACAAAGGACAAATACCCAATGCACGATGTTCCACTAGTAACCATAATCCTCCACCGAAAAAGGCTTTCTTCCGGATTTTAGCTCCAAAAGAACAACTCCAAAACTATACACATCACTTTTGTCAGTCAATTATTGGTGAGCATAGTATCTATCAAACAAAAGTAAGTTCCATTAGGTGTATAGCACAAGAACAAGATATTTTGTTGGGTGCTTATGGATGGTTCTCCAATACATGAGCACTATACGCTCTATCCACTAATAGCTCTTCTAAGTTTCAAAGGAAATTGGTCTCTAGCAAGAAATTTGGACCAAACTAACTGGTTAGGCATTAGGTCTATGTTGCACGGACATGGCAAAATGGTATAAGTATCTGTATGTCCGTGTCAATATTTGTGCAACATAGGCAACTACTTTTGTAAGTATCCCAAAATGTCTGTATCCCCTGTCCGTATCCATATTCATGCAACATATTGAGAGCACTGAATGTAGTTTTACATTTTAATATGACCTTCTAAAACATTTTGTTGCTCACCAGTGCGAACCTCAATTTCATAAAAAAGGCTCAAGTCATTATGCCAATTATAGTGATGATGTATGAACTATTAAAGCACGAGCTTGTCAAGTTAAAACGTATATGCTTACTCTGGATCGAGGTATCCTACTGTTCCACGAGCAACACTAGATATATGTGTACGATTTTCATCAGCTTGTCTTGACAACCCAAAATCTGAAACCTTCGCCCTCATATGGATGTCTAGTAGAATATTGCTCGTCTGTACATCTCTATGAATGATGCTTGGACTACACCCACTATACAAGTAACAAGACCTAACAAAAACACAAAAACGGGTTTGATTATATGAGATTGACCATAAATAGAAGGGAGAGAAAAACTAATCCTCTACCTTTATCAGAATCTTCTGTAATATGGAGACGAGATAGCCAATACAAACTCTTCTTCTTAACAGAATCTGGTTTAGCATCCAATTTGGGAACATTAAAAGATCATATGACTACTTAGATGAAACAAGATAACGTACAAAGGAACTAAACAATAGGTATGGTCAGAAACCATGTATGTGATCACGTAGGGTTTCATTGTGCATATACTCGTATACAAGAATTCTTTGACATCCTTCCTCATAATAGCCTACCAAAGGAACCAAGTTTTTGTGATGGATTCTTGATAAGAGAGCAACCTAAAATGATAAACAACATGTTAGAAAGTTTGGCAGCCATCAAATATTTCTTCAGGGAAAAAAAGGTTAAAGTTGATTTGTTTATTGTCCGCCATCAGCAACAAATTTTGAAACTAAATGTTGTGCTATCTATATGTTTGAACTTTGAAGTATAAGCCATAAAATAAGATGATAGTCAAATGGTGACAAGTAGTGCGTCTTATGATACTCAAAATAAGAAAAGCCATGAATAGGATAAATTCATCTTCACTTTCGAAGATATAATCCATTTTTACGTAGAGAAACTTGAGTTTTGAATATCATGTGATGCAGTTAAAGAAGGAATTTATGGAGTATGAGTTTGATGAAAGATTCATGATATTAGAAACATTAGAAGACTAAGGAGAATGTTGTTAAGATATAAAATATTATGAAGCAGAATCCGTCATAAAGATCATTATAAATTCACTAGTTGTTCCCTTATTTTTCCACATGTTAGAACCTAGAATTAGTTCATTAACACTTGTGGCATGTAAATGAACAGTTTCTTCAACTATAGAAAAATAAGATTGTATGCAAATGCTTATTAGATTTGCAAGTTACAAGAAACAAATAATCATCCTTAAATAAAAGACTATCATATTCCAAGGATGTACGATCGTATGTATGAATTAAGAGTTACATTACAAGGCATATATACCATGCATTAAAGATACGAGATCCGCCTTATTTTGTGATTCTTATTGTGAATGTGAATTGATTGTTTTACAAGATAGTTATTTTAACAGGATTTCTGTAGATGAGTATTAAATCCAACCAGAAAATAAGATTTCATGAAATAGGACTTCATTGAAGAAGATGAGCACCCCCACTAAGCATCAAGATCAACACTTGCTAACAGGCTGTTCTGCTGAAAGAAAATCAAACGATGCTCGCAGCGGGAATAAACATTCAGAAAAGGAACAAAAGTACCTCATTGACAAATTGCTGAGTTCCATGACCAGACAGATCAACCGATATCTTGACTGCAATTTCCTTACCATCTTTCATTTTTCCATAGTAGACTGAACCAAAGCTTCCTTCACCAATTTTTTTTGAAAATTTGCATGTAGCTTCTTCTATATCAGCCAGAGATATGTAGCAAGCTACATCTAGGCCATCATCAAGGACCAAAGATGAACCTCTTATAATAGAATAAGAGGTCGAAAGTTTAGACATGATGGGAAAAGAATCACCTGCATGAGATAACATGAATGTACACAAATTTATTATGATCGAAAAACGAGAATCAGTTTTCAAGGTTCCAGGGTCACATACACTTCTTCTCATTGTTCTCATCCTGGAGAGGCTTCCAATGACGATTCCTTCGCATCCAGATGCAATCTAGTAGAAGAAATATGAAAAATGCAGTTGCCCCAATGGCAATGAAGAGTAAAAATTTGAAATTGCTCTTATGGTGTCTACTGTTGGTGGTTTTGCCTTTGGACTAGGAAAGATAGTCCCACATCGGCTACACCAAATGGTGAGTATCTCAATATAATACATTGCTTGTGTTGAGGTGTGCACATGAGGTGTGGTGGGGCACAAGTATGTGTCATATGGGAGTATTTTCCAAGAAGGAAAAATGATTAATTCTAACAAAGATGTAAGTTGATTTTTGTTGTGCGGACTCGGACTTAGACACGGACTCCAGGATGTATCGTGCATGCACGGGAGTGTTCGGGGGGGGGGGGGGGGGGTAGACGTGGACTGGCACACTTCTATGCTGATTGTGGGATGATCTAAAATATCAAACTCTATTTTGAGTATTGGTATTTTAGTCCCACATCGGATAGGAGAAGAGGTGAAGTCTCACTCCACTCTATAAATAGAGCCCCTTGGCCTCCTTTGAAAGATGCACCAAGAAGAGAGTTAAAGGAGTCCGTAAAGTCCAGGAAGCCCGTTCATGTCTCAAATATTGACTGACGAGCGTTCCAGAAGTTCTCTAGAACTTGCTGGTTCCTGGAAGCGGATCGTATATAGGCGAATCGTGCTTTGAGCAACTATGATCTTATCACCCCAGCAAAGCTGCCTTTCTCTTTCTTCTTTCCTTCTTCTCTGATCTAATCAGATACTTCTTGTAGGCTTTCGTCAATGTTGCTAACAACTCGATTTGTACCTTCCTAAAAGAAGCTCTACTTTTGTTTGTTGTTGTAACGAAATCTCTTTAGATTTTCGTTACTAGAATCCTCCAAGGATCTCTGTGTGCACCTTCTTTGAAGTGTTGCTAAGAAACGTTGTTACTATTGAGACAACTGTTTCGTTTCTCTATTTTCCATCGAAATTATGCCTCGGGAATAACAATCTCAAAGCAAGATTACAAGATGGAAAACTCTCGTGCTTCTCTCATCGATGCCAGCTTTAACAAGTTGGAGAAATTCGAGGGAGAACATTTCCAGATCTGGAAGAGGAAGGTCACCCTTAATCTTCAACTTGTGGACGGAGACCATGTATTGATTGAAGATGAACCGATGATTCTAGAAGGAGGAAATGCCGATGCTATTACTGTTGCACTCGTCAAGCAGAGAAAATGGAAGAGAGAAAACAGCATCTGTAGACTGCTGATTCTCAATTATATGGAAGACTATCTGGCAGAATCATATTCCAAGAAGGTGAAGGCCAAAGAGATATAGGATTCTTTAGGTAAGCTATATGAAGATGATGAGAACAGATCCAAAATCTTCATCATCGAAAAGTACCACAAGTGGCTCTTCAAAGACGAGATGGCGATGCTACCTCAAGTGAAGGAATTCCTGAAGTTGCAACAGATGTTAGATGACGAGAAGATGCCCCTCGTCGACAAGTTTGTTGTTGGAGGGATAGTCTCAAAACTTCCTGCTGGTTGGAGCAACTTCTATGCTAGAATGCATCGGAAGAAGCTGGACATTAGCTTGGAGGATCTTCTACAAGAGATCCACATTGAGGACGAAATACGATCTCAACAGAAGATGGACTCTCTGTCCAAACAACGGGTTAAGGCCAACTTGGTGCAGACAAGAGAGTTCAAAGGGAAGCAGATGGCTTCTCATTACAAGAAGAAGGACTCCACTAATCTAAAAGTGAACGGTCCTTCGTTCAAGCAACAGAAGTCCAAGTCCCACGTGACTTGCTTCAACTGTGACAAGAATGGCCACTACATGAGTGAATGCAAATCCAAGCCCAAACCAAAATAGTAGGTATAGCTAAACTTGGTTATTTTGATTACTTAACTTGGTTGCTATTGTTGTACAGGTTGAGATATCTAGCGTGGTAGCTGACTAGTGGTCTGACACTAGTGCATCTGAACACGTGTGCTCTCAAAGGAGCTATTCACCAAAGACGAGCCGTGTTATGACGAAGGTCTCGATGGCAAACATATATCTAGCAGAAGTTCTGAAGATCGAGACAGTGGTTATTAACCACCGACAAGGACACTGGAATGCGTGTTGCATGTACCAGAGATTTTTTGGAGATCTGATCTCAGAAAGTCTGTTATCTGATATAGACTTGAAAGATGGACATTCGTACTAGCCAGATGGTAATTTCTTGGCGAGGAACATGCTTTGAAAAGATATTCGGTGCTGAAGGAATGTTCGAACTTCTGTTGATGGCGAGGAAGTTACTTTCATTGAATGGACCGAGAGTTGTTCTATGATAGAAGCAGACTCAAGCTGTCCTACCAGGACCTTATCTTCAGAATGTGGGGATAAAGAGGTGGAGGAGTTTAAGGTCTGTACAGATACAAGACTGTTAGGAAGCTGCTCAGATGATTGAACTAAAGTACTGACTATCTGGAGTTAATACACTCAGATATCTGTGAATTTTATCAATTCTCCATAGAGGTCGGTTCGAAGTGTTTCTCGAAGTGCACATTCGTATGACTTCTCAAGTAGAAGGATGCAGCATTCGAGTAGTTCAGAGACTTCAGGGCTGAAGCTGAACGTTAAACCGATCTACAACTACTAAGAAGTGATCGAGATGGAGAGTATAGGTATCATGAATTCGCATCGTTCTGCAAAGAACATGGAATCATCAATGAGACTACTGCTCCATATTCTCCTCAATATAATGGAGTAGCGGAGAGGAAGAATAGAACATTGACAGAAATGATGAACTCAATGCTGCTAACTGCGGGTCTTCCTAAATGCTACTGGAGAGAAGCTACGTTGACGATCACTTTTATTCTAAATAGAGTGTCGTATGCAACTTCAGACGTAACTCCTCATAAACTCTGGTTCAAAGTCAGACCTAACTTGAATGTCATTCGAGTGTGGGGGTGTCTGACTTATGTGAAGCTCCCAGATTTGAAGATTCAGAAGCTGGGGACTAGGACTACGAAGACGATCTTCTTGGGGTATGCCGAGAAGAGTGATTCTCAGAGATTTTTTGATATTAAGTCAAATCATATCATCGAATCTTGTGAAGACAAATTTGCAAGGCACAAGAATATTGTTCTTACAGATAAACCGAAGAACAATAGGGGTGCACAAGAAACTGAAGTTTTCAATAAAGAAGTAGTCCAAGAAGATGTTGTTGAAACAACGGTTGAACCAGAACTCGCTGAGCCATCGTCGAAGCGAGCGAGGAGGCCGAAGAACTTCGGAGATGACTTTATCACCTATCATGTGGAAGCAGATCCGCTTACCTATGATAAGGCGATAAAGACCAGAGACGATGTTTTCTGGAAGGAGGCGATTGACAATGAAATTAATTCCATCACCTCAAATAACACTTGGGTGTTGGTTGATCTTCCTGAAGGAGCAAAATCCATCGGATGCAAATGGGTCTTCAAGAAGAAGATAAAAGCAGATGGAACTATTGACAAGTTCAAGGCTAAGTTGGTGGCCAAGGGGTTTTCTCAGAAGCAGGGGGTTGACTACTTTGACACGTGTGCTCTAGTAGCCCGGATGACCACCATCAGAATGTTGATTGCTCTCGCAGCAATACATAAGATGGTGATACATCAGATGGATGTAAAAATGACTTTCCTAAATGGCAAGCTGACCAAAGAGATTTACATGCAACAGCCAGAGGGATTTGTCGTAAAAGATCTTAAAGACAAAGTCTGTAAGTTGGTAAAATCCTTATACGGTCTTAAACAGGCTCCTAAGATATGGCATGAGAAATTTGATAAGGTTATAAGGTCAAATGGCTACATGGTCAGCGAGACGGACAAGTGTATTCATACGAAGTTCGCTGATGGAAGAGGTGTGATCGTTTGTCTGTACGTAGACAACATGCTGATCCTAGGTACGAACATGGGTTGTGTCACGGAGACAAAGAAGTCCCTCTCGAGCAAGTTCAGTATGAAGGACTTGGGGGAAGCTGATGTGATCTTAGGGATCAAGATCATTCGGACAGACACTGGACTAGCGCTGTCACAGTCTCATTATGTTGAGAAGATGATCACTCGTTACGGGTATCAGGATCTTCCAGGGATCGATACGTTGTACAGGCGTGATATGAAGCTGAAGCCTAATTCAGGAAAAAGTATCAGGCAGCTGGAGTATACAAGCGTAATCGAGAGTTTGATATACGCTACTACTGCCACAAGGCCTAACATAGCTTTCGCTGTAGGAATGTTGAGTCATTTCACGAGCAATCCAGGCATTGAGCACTGGAAAGCTGTGAAACGGGTTATGAGATATCTCAAAAATACTCAGTCATATGCACTGCACTACAACGGAGATCTACCGGTAGTGAAAGGCTTCAGTGATGCCAGCTGGTGCTCAGAAGTAGAGTGCAAGAGGTCCACAGGTGAATACATTTTCACAATAGGTGGAGCTGCTATATCGTAGAAATCGAAGAAGCAGACTATGCTCTTGCGGTCATCCATAGAATCTGAGTTCTTCGCACTTGATACCGCAGCAGAGGAAGCAAAATGGCTTCGGGAGCTCATGTATGATCTTCCAATGGTCGGGGCATAAATATCGTGGATACCGATATACTACGACAACCAGGCGACTGCGACGGTGGCATCAAATGACCTCTTCAACGGAAAGAAGAAGACTGTACGGTTAAAGCACATGACAGTACACGATCTCATCAAGAGGGGTGTTATTGCAGTGATTGATCTTCGGAGTCAGGAGAACCTGGCGGATCCGTTCACCAAGGGCCTCAAACGCCAGCTGGTCGATGACATAGCTTGTAAAATGGGCTTGAAGGCATTCTGATATTGTGTTATTACATTCCTACCATAAAGTTTTATGTTGTTAGTTCAAAGAGAAATCTACTAGGCATCTAGCTTTTGGTTCAAGGGATGACTATTAACCGAAAGAATATCAGGAACGGTGGGTACTTGTCCTCTGTGGCATGGAGAGGTTACGGATCTACAACCACAGTTGTCTACTGTTGTTTTCTGCGAAAAACAGATCCTGTGGGAAGGTTAGCTTAAATGCCTTAATGAGTTCCCAGGCAGAGTGAATGCCTGGAGTGCTTTACAGGGAGCACGATAGCGCATTACTACAAGGAGTGTAACTCCATGCTGTAGTTGGGTGACTCCATCATGAGGTTGCCGGATAGAGGTAATGCTTCGACTTTGTGAGCCAAGTCACAGCGGAGTAGCACCGCAAATAGGCAGGTAGCCTATGCTGTATGATAATCATAATAAAGAGAGGTAGACAACACTACAAAGAGGACGATGTCCTCATGTTTCAGTGGCATGACACCACGAAGAGGTACCAGGTAAGGTAAAGCCTCGACTTTACAAGCCATATCATAGCGGCGTAACACCGCATGGAAGCGCAAGGCTTCATGCTGGGTAGTTTAGCACTACAAAGAGGCTTGTGACCTCATGTTACAGTAGTATGACACTACGATGAGGTACCCGGTGGGATAAAGCCTCGGCTTTAGGCCATGTCATAGCGGCGTAGCACCGCAAAGAAGCGCAATGCTTCATGCCATGACTCTTTATAAAGAACTCACCTATAGTGTATGGACAGAGATATCAGGCCATCTCTTGAGGATAAACTTGTAGACGCCCAAAATTACACACTGAAACCAGGCTGACACAAGGCCTTTAATGTGCAGCCAGAAGCACAGTTGATGTTATTATATGAGTAGGAAGAATTGCAGTTATGGTACAAAATTCAAGGCTTAGTCCATTCTTGTATCATGCTGTTATTTATCCTATGCGAAAAGATTCAAGTCGTAACGACATCTCTCCTAATGCATGATGGACAGTCACTGTGGGGAACGCTCAACCCATATATTGAGATATGTGGAGGATTGTTGGTGGTTTTGCCTTTGGATTAGGAAAGATAGTCCCACATCGGCTACACCAAATAGTGAGTATCTCAATATAATATATTGCTTGTGTTGAAGTGTGCACATGAGGTGTGGTGGAGCACAAGTGTGTGTCATGTGGGAGTATTTTCCTAGAAAAAAAAGGTTTAATTCTAACAAAGATGTAAGTTGATTTTTGTGGTATGGACTCGGACTCCGACACGGACTCCACGATGTCTCGTACATGCACAAGAGTGTTTGGGAGTAGGCGTGGACTGGCACACTTCCTCTTCGACAGTGTTGCGAATAATGAAGCATCACCGGTCATGTGCCGTGAGCAACCGCTATCGAGGATCCATTTGCTCCTAACATGTGAAGGACGTCCCACCTACAAAACAATTTACAGATGAAACTCTTGGTACCCATTTCTTGTAGGGACCTGACTGGTTAGCTTTCGGTATCAATGCATAAATATTTAAATCTACTAACTTTCTGATTCTACATGCAGAAGATATATGACCAATAAGGTCACAATAATGACATTTAGCATGTTGAGTGTTGAAAGCTGAGTGGTGTGCATGGTTGGTAGGTTTAGATTTTCTATTATAGAAGAAAGCATACCTATTATCCTGTTTGGGCATAACCTTTTTAGGCAAAGGTTTGATAGGGTTAGGTCTGACAGTGTTAGGTTTGGGAATGTTCCGATTTTTCGGTAAGTGACACATGTTAGGGTAGGAAGCAGCAATCTCAGGCTATTTTTCTAACCTAATTTCCAATCTTTTGGAAGTGTCATATAACTTAGTATAGTCAGAAGTGAGTGCTTCCATTCTAACTTGTGCACTTTGAAGACTTTTCTTCTCTTTAGAAAGTTCTTCTTTCAGTTGGTCAATAACCTTGTCTTTTTCTTCGGATGACTTGGTAGTCTCGTGTAATAAGTGCTTAATAGAAGAAAGCTCACCAGACTCACTAACATTATCTTTAACCTCAGCTAGTAGGTTCGTAAGTCTTCCTATTTCACCTTTGTACTCTTTGAGTACCTTCTTAGAGGTCTGATATTTGCTACGCAGTTTCCTGTAATCACTTAACAATTCACTGAAGGCTTCTCCTAATTTCTCAAGGGTGAAGTCATCATATGTATCAACTATAGGTTCAGAGAGTACCTGATCGGATGCCATAAAGCATACAATTGCAGCGTCTTCTGATTGTTCATCTTCTGAGTCGCTGGCTTCACTTTTATGCCATATGCTGGTGTTGGCATACTTCCGAGATGTTGATCTTTTCAGGTACCCTTTCTCGTATCTGTTGCTCTTCTTGCTTGTTGATGTGTTTGTAGGACAGTCCTTCTTCATGTGTCTTTTCTTCTTGTAGCCGAAGCAGACAGCGTCATCTTGATACCAACTGTTGCCGCCATTATTCTCTTTTGTCTTCTTCTCATATCTCAAGAATCTTTTGAATTTTCTTGTAAGAAGTGCTTGATCTTCAGCATCTGATTCACTGTTGTCTGAATCATCTTCAGCAGATCTTCTGTGTTGAGCCTTGAAAGCGATCGTCTTCTCCTTTGGTGCAGGCTCTTCAAAGTCTTGTAGCACTAGTTTATGAGTGAGTAGCTTACCCATGAGTACTTCAAGTGTCATGGTAGTGAGGTCGTTTCCTTCAATGATTGCAGTAGCCTTCGAAATCCAGTTCTTTGTACGTGCTCGCAGGAGTTTGCGAATCTTTTCATGGTTACTGTAATCTTTGCCTAGAAAGGACAAAGGATTTACAATATCCAAAAATCTCTTGAACATCTGAGTAACTGTTTCGTTGGGCTTCATCTTGAACGCCTCATACTCGTGAGTAAGTCTGCTGACCTTTGATTCTTTGACTTGAGTTGTGCCCTCATGTGTGACTTCAAGAAGTTTTCATACTTCATTTGCAGTTGTGCAGATAGATACCCTGTTAAATTCAATTCTGTCTAAAGTACAAAATAAAGCGTTAATAGCACGTGCGTCAAGACTGGCCTTTTTCTTTTCTTCCTCTGTATATTTGCCGTGGGGTTTTTTAGTTAAAACTCCATCAACATTTATACAAGGTGGCTTTTTATAACAATCAATAACCACAGACCATAAGTCAAAATTAAGAGATTTCAGAAAGAAACTCATACGTGTTTTCCAATAGGTGTAGTTTGTGCCTTCAAACAGAGGAGGTCTGTTTGTGGCTTGGCCTTCACTTGTGAATTTCACAGTTGCCATGTGTGATGCTATGATCTATATAAAAATTGAATATAACTGCAATTTTACCTTGCTTTACCAGTATAACCCGCTCTGATACCAACTGTAGGAACGAAATCGTAAAGCAGAATACTCTAGAGGGGGGTGAATAGAGTAGGCAGCGGAATATTGATAATTAAAACTTGTTAGCAGTTAGATCACAGATATAATAATAATCACAAAAAGTAAATGACAAAATTTAAAAGTGATCAGAAGGCAAACGCAAACACCGAGATTTATACTGGTTTTCCTCTGGTGAGGACTAGTCCAGTCGGAAGAACTCTAGCTTCCAGTTGAATCCACTATTGAAAAATCCCGCAAGTTTTCATACGAAGTCCTTGCAACTTCTACAGACGCGAGCTTTGATACGAAGAACTCGTCCAACTTCAATTATGAAGAGTTGAATCTTCTATCAAGCCTCTTATTACAATCACTCTGAAACTTCTAGACCATACCGCACTGGCAAATCGACTAGAGGATTGTAACTGGCTTGGGATTTGAAAATGAAAGCTTTTAAAAACTCTTTGGAAGAATGTAAGCTTAAGAAGAGAAGAGATTGAAAGTGAATTGGTGATTTGAAATGATCGAAATGCTTCTCTATTTATAGCTTTTCCAAAGACAGGACTCTGACAGAATTCAGACAGAATTCGGACAGAACTCTTTGTAATAACCCGTAACTAAAGGATGACCAAGTTCAAAAACCCAAAGTTCACTAACGTACCAAATGGCCGAACTCGGGCCGAGTTCTCCTGAGGTTCTGCCAGTTCATTTTTGGAGAAAATAAATTTTGGCTTTTTGAACAATCCTTCAAAGGCTTTTTGTAAAAAAAATACTTTTCAAAAACATGGGTCATTTGTAAAAGAATAGGATGGTTTTGAAAAACGTTTTCAAATAGCCTATTTGCCAGTACGACTCGGTGTACAATGTATTCCTAGACTCAATAAAATAAAAATTACATTGCTTAGCAGGAAGTATATTCTGAATGACAAACGACTTCAGTCTTGAACATTGTTGATAACCATTGTTGAGCAGTGTCTAAAACGTCGTAGGTAAACATCTGAGTAGACTTGTATTTATATCGAGACAGAGTTTGATCAATTATTAAAATCAGGTTTGACCATGACCAATGGGCCAACAATCTCTCCCATTTTGATAATTGACAAACCTTGCCGATATAACATCTAAGCTTGGAATCAAATCAAAATAGTAAAGAAAAATTGTTCATATCCTGTATTTCACAAACTTGTTAGATCCTTATTTCTCCCACGTTGTCACTTAGCAAAATAATTGCAAAAGAGAAAGCTCCACCGCAACCAATGCATAAGTAACAAACAGTGAAGAAACACATGAAAAATAAATAATCATGATAGATGGTAGAAACAGTAAGAGAAATAGAATAACAACATAGGCAAGTATTTGTCTCAGGCAGTATTTAATATAAGGCTGAAGCAACAAAAGATAGATAGTGCTACTATAAACTAAAACAAATAAACTGCTGAATAATAGACTAAGATGCCAAAACTGAGGCATAATAAAAAACAACCATGTCCATGAATAGTCACATAATAAAAAAATATGGACAATAACTAAAAAGAGTATTGATAAAAATCTTGGAATGTCGAAGCATTTCCAAGTAAACATAAGACAGAAAGTGACAGTCTCAATAATATAACATCTCAAAACTCATCATCATCAACATCATCATCATCAGCTGCAGCTCCAGCATGTCCAGAAAGACCAGCTCTAGAAGTACTAGCACCAGAAGTGCAAAGAGTGGCGCCAGCGTAAAACTCACCGACATAGTCTCGAGGAGGGGTACGAGCAGTACGATACCAATCATATGCATTCCCTGGCTGGAATAGAGAGTGTACCACCTCGTCGTCAATACGGTAGCCAGAAACAGAAGGGTCTCGAGGCAGAGAGCTAGCAGAATGTCCCGTCTGTGCAAACCTCAGATCGGTGAAGGAGTTGGCAATCGCTTGGAACGGAGTCACATCACGGAACTCGTGTTCCCTAGAGGTCTCAACATAAAAAGACTGCAGATCTGATAAGTGCTGATGGATACCCTCAAAAGTCATAGGGTAGGAATGAGGAGGAACCGGTGTTGTTGGAGCTGTAGGAGTAGGTGCAGGAGGAGTAGGTGCAGTAGGTGGAGGAACAGATGCAATGCTGCGACGAGAGAGTTTGAGAAACTTGAGCTCGGGGTTGACAGCACAAGTAGATAAATCAATGTCAAATCTCTGAAAATACGAGGAATAAGCATCGCATAAGATAGGTTGCGGTCTCTCCCGCAACATCTACCCATCATCTGAATAATAGTCTTAGGGGCAGAAAAAGGAATCCCCTTAAGAATATGATAAAAAGCAGAGAGCTCAAGTGCAGTGACATCATCTTTAGAAGTGGATTTTGGAAGTAAGGTGGAAGAGATGATGCAATGTAATTCGTAGTTAAGCAAGTGCAAGTTATTAGCCTTGAACTTTCCAGGAAGAACGCGTGCGGGCGCACAAAGTTCATTCTTGAAACTTTCGAGTGTCATGCTATCGGGGAAATCAAAATCAGTGATGTCATCTAGCGGGGCACCTTCGTTTGGGATACCAAGGATTTTCGCTAACGTGTCATCAGTGAATTCGATATCAATTTCTCCGACACGTGTCCTCGCTGTGAAAGTGTCTAACACGAAATTACAATAGAATAATCTAATGGCATTAGTGGCAATGGAGAATTGTAAGGTGACAAAATATTGTAACCCTAATGCCTCAAAATAAGGGCGATGATTCGGAAAGATAGTCCATCTAATCGGTGATCCGGTGCAAATAGTATGCATGTTAAAATCAGCGTACCACAATAACGCTTGATCGAAAGTTTTAAAATAAAACTCATCCGACGCACCATCGTCCGATTGGACCGAAGAAAAGAGGTAATCCGTATGTGGATCTGAAGATGATGCCTCTTCACTGGCATTGGTCTTCTTCCTCTTGAAGGGATTGAACGTAGGCATTCTTTTCCAAAAATTTCTACAAACCCTAAATATTAAAAAGTGGTAGAAGAAGGGATTATACCTTCCAAGAGTCGGATATGTTGTAGAGGATGATGTTCTCCGCACGAATCCAAAATAAGAAACACCACAAGAATTGGAAGAACAATGAGGGAGGAGAACTAGGGTTTTGGAGGGACGGAGCTGCTGTTATGAGGATGTGGGGATGTATGAAGAAGAAGGAGGCCTCGGGTTGCTACTGTTATATATAAACACCCAACCGAACTCTGGCCGAATTCGGACCGAATTCGCCTAGGGTTGCCTGGCTATATATATAAAAAAAATTCAAATGAGACCACATTCTTTTTCATTAATTCGTTTCAAATGCTTAATTCAAAGTTTAGTAAATTTAAATCTCAAAATAATATAATTAATATTATTTTACAAATTAATATTCTTTACTCAGCATCTGTCTCAGATTAGCTGTAGGAGTACTGTCCCAGCTAACAGAGGTTCACCTGGGAACTCTTAAGTACCGCTTCGCTTCGACCGTAGTCGTAGTGACAGACAGACTCTTTTTAGGCTTGTCTCGAAAATAGTTTATGAGTATCGAATAGATAATTAATAAAACAAAAATTAATTAATATTATTGATATCTAAAATTCCCAATTCTCGACGTAAATAGTTGAAACGATCTTCCGCTAAAGGTTTTATGAATATGTCAGCTAATTGATTCTGTGTGTCTATGTATACAAGGTCTATATCTCCATTTTGTTGATGATCTCTAAAAAAATGATGTCGAATCTCGATATGTTTAGTACGAGAATGACGTAAGAACTAGTATTATCAAAGAAAATGGGTCATTCTGTATACACTTTAAGAATTCTTGACAAAGAGATTCATCAGTAGATCCAAAGATAATATCATCTACATAGACTTGAATCAAAAGAATATTATTATTCAAAGACTTTATAAACAAAGTAGTATCAACCTTTCCCTTTGAAAAACCGTTATCAAGTAGAAAAGAGCTTAGACGATCGTACCAAGCACGAGGGGCTTGTTTCAAACCGTATAAAGCTTTCTTCAACTTGAAAACATATTCAGGAAATTTGAAATCAGTAAAACCGGATGGTTGAGCTACATAAACCTCTTCTTTTATAAAACCATTTAAAAATGCACTTTTGACATCCATTTGAAATAATTTAAAATTATGAAAACATGCAAATGCACATAACATGCGAATGGATTCTAATCTCGCAACTGGGGCATAAGTCTCATCGTAGTCGATACCTTCTTCTTGATTGTATCCTTGAGCTACGAGTCGAGCCTTATTACGAGTCACTAAACCATTCTCGTTTAGTTTATTTCGGAATACCCATCGGGTGCCAATGACCGAATGATCAATAGGCTTGGGAACAAGTTCCCAAACTTGATTCCGTTCAAATTGGTTTAATTCCTCTTGCATAGCATCTATCCAAAAATTATCACTACTTGCTTCATCAATATTTTTGGGTTCAAACTGAGAGACAAAAGCAACACAAAAAGCTATATCTTTATTAGAGGAGCGAGTACTTACACCCTTGGTAATCTCACCAATTACCAAGTCCTTTGGATGATCAGCCGTGAACTTCAATCTTTTTGGCAGACTCTGAAGGTAGCTGATACTTGGATCTTCTCTAGGAGGATCAGCTGGTGTTTTGCTGGGTACATTGAGATCTTCGTCATTGTCATCGATTGTCGTTTGATTTAGTTCATCAAAGATGACATTGATCGACTCTTCGATGATCATGGTTCTTTTGTTGAAGACTCTGTATCCTTTACTTTTGCCCGTATAACCTAAAAATATACCTTCATCGACCTTTTCGTCAAACTTTCCCAAATTATCTTTTGTATTAAGAATAAAATATTTACAACCAAATATTCTAAAATATGAAAATGATGGAATTCTATCAAACTATAGCTCAAATGGAGTCTTCTTCGATTTGGGTCGAATTAGAACTCTATTGAGAATAAAACAAGCTGTATTGACAGCTTCAGTCCATAAATACTTGGGTAGACTAAACTGGTTTAACATTACTCTGGCCATTTCGGATAGAGTTCTATTCTTACGTTCCACAACTCTATTTTGTTGTGGAGTTCTAGGGCAGGAGAATTCGTGTACAAAACCGTGTGTGTCACAAAATTGCTCAAACTCTGCATTCTCGAATTTGCCTCCATGATCGCTTCTAATACGAGTGATCATGTAACCTTTTTCATTCTGTACTTTCTTGTAAAAGGTGACAAATTTCGATAATGCATCATTTTTGCGTGTCAGAAAATATACCCACGTGTATCTAGAATAATTATCTACAATTACAAAAGCATATAGCTTACCTCTGAGGCTAGGAACTCTGCTATAACCAAATAAGTCAATATGTAGTAATTGTAGAGGTCTAGTAGTACATACAGCGTTTACTGACTTGAAAGTGGATCGAGTAGCTTTGTTCTTTTCACATTGACTGTATACCGAATCCTTCTTGAATGTAATGTCCGGTAAACCGCGTACTAGCTTCTTCGTGGATAATTTGGAAATAGTATCCATATTTGCATGACCGAGTCTCATATGCCACAGATGACTCTTATTGCTTTTAGCCATTAAACATCTACCTGAAATGTTAGTATCTTCTAACAAATAGAAAAACATATATATTGTCTTCTCTAATACCTTCAAATATAGTATTACCAGTTGAACTATCAATAATAGTACATTTGTCTTTTACGAAGTTAATACCATAACCGTTATCAGCAAAATGGCTTATGCTGAGCAGATTATGTTTTAACTCAGTAATAAGACAAACATCTTTAATCACTGGATAGGGAGCTTTACCAATATCCCCAATACCGATTATATACCCTTTTAAATTATTACCGAAGGAGACGTATCCTTCTTTATTCCTCTTCGACAGTGTTACGAATAATAAAGCATCACCGATCATGTGCCGTGAGCAACCACTGTCAAGGATCCATTTGCTCCTAGCATGTGAAGGGTGTCCCACCTACAAAATAATTTGCAGATGAAACTCTTGGTACCCATTTCTTGTAGGGTCCTGACTGGTTAGATTTCGGTATCCATATATAAATATTTAAATCTACTAACTTTCTGATTCTACATACAGAAGATATATGACCAATGAGGCCACAATAATGACATTTAGCTTGTTGAGTGTTGAAAGCTGAGTGGTGTGCATGGTTGGTAAGTTTAGGTTTTCTAGTATAGAAGAAAGTGTAGGACCGTTGAGCACCTCTAGAGGGGGGGTGAATAGAGTGTGTGCATGTGCAGCGGAAAATAATCACCAATTAAAAACATAAGTAATAACAATGGCAGTAAATAGGAGACAGTAAATAAATGCAGTAAAGTAAGAGTCAAGAATTTAAACTCAGTGACACAGCGATGTATACTGGTATCCCTCTGAGAGGACTAATCCAGTCTCGAGTACTCTTGCTCGATGTTAATCCACTATGACACAAGCTTTAACTGAGCGCTTGCAACTCTTACAACACCGTGCTTGGCGACAAGTGCACGACCGACTTCACAACACCGTACTTGGTGACGAGCGCACGACCGACTCCAGAAGGCAATTGGAAAACTGGAACGTTTTCTGAATACAACCTCCGATACAACTCTTACTCTAGATTTAACAGAAACTGTACTGGCTTGGCTAAGAGTCGTAAAGGCTTAGATATGAAAGTAAAAGCTCAGAACACTTTAGATAGAGAAGAGAAGAGATGAAATTGGATTGTTGAAATGAATGGTAATCTCAACTCTATTTATAGTATTTTTGGGGAACCGAACTCGGGCAGAGTTCGGGCAGAGTTCGGATGCTAGGATTTTGCATACGAACGTTGGATGCAGATTTGGTGGGAACTGTATTTCAAATAACCCAGACCGAACTCGGGCCGAACTCGGACCGAACTCGGACCGAACTCGGTCAGAGTTCTGTCAGAGTTCTGCTGGTTCAGAACAGTAAGGAATAAACCAAATTTGCATAGGTTTTGGGCTTTTTGGAATTGTAGATTTTTGGGATACGTAGGTAGGCTTATTTTTGTTTGTGGACTGAGAAAAACCTAAGCCAGTACCGATCCGATCAATCTCACATTTTTCCTAGATTCAATAAAAAGAAAAAATACAAAATAAATATGAAAACCAATATCCCTTTTGATGACGTCTTTTTCCTGACATACAAGATGCATTTTTCCTTGACGGCAATCGTCCAAAGATAAACAGATCTGAAAACTGGATATTGGTTGACCGGGCAGCGGAACCCCCAATGCGAGGCCCCGGATAGGTCGTTGGGCAGTTCAGAGAAAACTCCTTGTATAACGCCGTCTTTGGCCCATCAATAATTCTCCATTGCATGTGTCCTGCTTTGTCAAGGCTTGATCATGCTTACTGCATGTCTACAAATATATGTTAGACGAAACAAGATAAGCTAAGTTTATAGGACAATTCCAAGTTTAATTAGCAACATAATAGTGATTACATGAATATTAGTGATATCACTAGTTAAACTTAATTGATTAGCCATATTCAAAAATATGATATAATCATTGGGCTAACAGAAAGCATACCTATTATCCTGTTTGGGCATAACCTTTTTAGGCAAAGGTTTGATAGGGTTACGTCTGACATTGTTATGTTTGGGAATGTTCTGATTTTTCGGTAAGTGACATGTGTTAGGGTAGGAAGCAGCAGTCTCAGGCTATTTTCCTAACCTAATTTCCAATCTTTTGGAAGTGTCATATAAATTAGTATAGTCAGAAGTGAGTGCTTCCATTCTAACTTGTGCACTTTAAAGACTTTTCTTCTCTTTAGATCAGTTGGTCAATAACCTTGTCTTTTTCTTCGGATGACTTGGTAGTCTCGTGTAATAAGAGCTTAATAGAAGAAAGCTCACCAGACTCACTAACATTATCTTTAACCTCAGCTAGTAGGTCGGTAAGTCTTCCTATTTCACCTTTGTACTCTTTGAGTACCTTCTTAGAGGTCTGATATTTGCTATGCAGTTTCCTGTAATCACTTAACAGTTCACTGAAGGCTTCTCCTAATGGCTCAAAGGTGAAGTAATCATATGTATCAACTATAGGTTCAGAGACTACCTGATTGGATGCCATAAAGCATATATTTGCAGCTTCATCTGATTATTCATCTTCTGAGTCGCTGGCTTCACTTTTATGCCATATATTGGTGTTGGCATACTTCCGAGATGTTGATCTTTTCAGGTTCCATTTCTCGTATCTGTTGCTCTTCTTGCTTGTTGATGTGTTTGTAGGACAATCCTTCTTCATGTGTCTTTTCTTCTTGCAGCCGTAGCAGACAGCGTCATCTTGATACCAGTTGTTGCCGCCATTATTCTCTTTTGTCTTCTTCTCATATCTCAAGAATCTTTTGAATTTTCTTGCAAGGAGTGCTTGATCTTCAGCATCTGATTCACTGTTGTCTGAATCATCTTCAGTAGATCTTCTGTGCTGAGCCTTAAAAGTGATCGTCTTCTCCTTTGATGCAGGCTCTTCAAAGTCTTGTAGCTCTAGTTCATGAGTGAGTAGCTTACCCATGAGTACTTCAAGTGTCATGGTAGTGAGGTCGTTTCCTTCAATGATTGCAGTAGCCTTCGGAATCCAGTTCTTTGTAAGTGCTCGCAGGAGTTTGCAAATCTTTTTATGGTTACTGTAATCTTTGCCTAGGGAGGACAAATGATTTACAATATCCAAGAATCTCTCGAACATCTGAGTAACTGTTTCATTGGGCTTCATCTTGAACGCCTCATACTCTTGAGTAAGTCTGCTGACCTTTGATTCTTTGACTTGAGTTGTGCCCTCATGTGTGACGTCAAGAAGTTTCCATACTTCATTTGCAGTTGTGCAGATAAAAACCCTAT
This sequence comes from Iris pallida, assembly GCA_029216955.1. Taxonomy (NCBI): domain Eukaryota; kingdom Viridiplantae; phylum Streptophyta; class Magnoliopsida; order Asparagales; family Iridaceae; genus Iris; species Iris pallida. Next base: position 30,024 of record JANAVB010018883.1, on the reverse strand, counting down.
TAAATTCAGTTCTGTCTAAAGCACAAAATAAAGCGTTAATAGCACGTGCGTCAAGACTGGCATTTTTCTTTTCTTCCTCTGTATATTTGTCATGGGGTTTTTCAGTTAAAACTCGATCAACATTTATACGAGGTGGCTTTTTATAACCATCAATAACCACAGACCATAAGTCAAAATTAAGAGATTTCAGAAAGAAACTCATACGTATTTTCCAATAGGTGTAGTTTGTGCCGTCAAACAGAGGAGGTCTGTTTGTGGCTTGGCCTTCACTTGTGAATTTCACAGTTGCCATGTGTGATGCTGTGATCTATATAAAAATTGAATATAACTACAATTTTACCTTGCTTTACCTGTATAACCCGCTCTGATACCAATAGTAGGACGAAATCGTAAAGCAGAATACTCTAGAGGGAGGTGAATAGAGTAGGCAGCGGAATATTGCTAATTAAAACTTGTTAGCAGTTAGATCACAGATATAATAATAATCACAAAAGTAAATGACAGAATTTAAAAGTGATCAGAAGGCAAACGCAAACATCGAGATTTATACTGGTTTCCCTCTGGTGAGGACTAGTCCAGTCGGAAGAACTCTAGCTTCCAGTTGAATCCGCTATTGGAAAATCCCGCAAGTTTTCGTATGAAGTCCTTGCAACTTCTACAGACGTGAGCTTTGATACGAAGAACTCGTCCAACTTCAATTGTGAAGAGTTGAATCTTCTATCAAGCCTCTGATTACAATCACTCTGAAACTTCTAGACCGTACCGCACTAGCAAATCGACTAGAGGATTGTAACTAGCTTGGGATTTGAAAATGAAAGCTTTTAAAAACTCTTTAGAAGAATGTAAGCTTAAGAAGAGAAGAGATTGAAAGTGAATTGGTGATTTGAAATGATCGAAATGCTTCTCTATTTATAGCTGTTCCAAAGACAGAACTTTGACAGAATTCAGGCAGAATTCGGACAGAACTTTTTGTAACAACCCGTAACTGAAGGATGACCAAGTTCAAAAACCCAAAGTTCACTAACGTACCAAATGGCCGAACTCTGGCCGAACTCGGGCTGAGTTCTCCTGAGGTTCTGCCAGTTCATTTTTGGAGAAAATAAATTTTGGCTTTTTGAACAATCCTTCAAAGGCTTTTTGTAAAAAAAATATTTTTCAAAAACATGGGTCATTTGTAAAAGAATAGGATGGTTTTGAAAAACGTTTTCGGATAGCTTATTTGCCAGTACAACTCGGTGTACAATGTATTCCTAGACTTAATAAAATAAAAATTACATTGCTTAGCAGGAAGTACATTCTGAATGGCAAACGGCTTCAGTCTTGAACATTGTTGATAACCATTGTTGAGCAGTGTCCAAAACGTCGTAGGTAAACATCTGAGTAGACTTATATTTATATCGAGACAGAGTTTGATCAATTATTAAAATCAGGGTTGACCATGACCAATGGGCCAACACTATGAACAATTACTGTTCTATTTTATTTGTCAGAAATAACCTAAAATATGTCCTAATTGTCTTAAGACGATAATGTGCATTGATGAGTATCCTATTTTAGGGTTAGCTTTGATATGTTCCTGTCATTCCTGACCAGAAAGCAACTTTATCGATTCAGTTGGCCGTATCAGATCGGTATCTGCCGGTACCGCAAACTATGGTAGGCTAATTTTATTGTACTTGTTATATATGGTAGTATAATTTTATTGCAATTAAAGACTATAAAAGAGTTCTGATGAGTCTTTAGAAACTTAGAGCTTTCTAGTAAGGATCCGAAAGAGTACATGTAGGATTGTTTTGCCAAGGTCCAGTTTATAGATCAGCATGCAGTACAAACACACAACTTACATTTTAGCTAGTAAAACCTCTCTATTGTATAATGATTTCCTATTTCATGTGACACTTTAAGGGGGTATCAATTTATCGGAACTGAAAGCTTTTGCCATTATGAAGAAACAAGGACAATTGAATATCTCCAGTCACCCCTCATGTTTATGAGGGCTGTGCGGTTTACTTTGATCATATAAAACCCTTTTTAGAGCTTATGTGTAATAGAAACAATGAATAAAAAATAGTTACTTCCCAAATACTTGGGATTGGAAGATGACATTTCAGATGAGCATATGGATTTTAGGGTGTCGAACAATGCCAACAATCTAGATTCCAATAATAAGTTAAAAGATCTGATAGATTCTCTAGAACAAGTGGACAAAAATATATTCTTTGCCCAAGGCTTTCTAAACCTGGAATATGGTACGTCTTTCATTTACCCAAGGATTTCTAAACCTGGAACATGGTACAAATATGAAATGTTGCCCCTATTTACATATATGCATATATCCCTAAAAAATATATATATGATATTTACCTATGCCTATGTGAGAGGGAGTGTGCAGCAGTCTAGATGTGCAGGCAGCAGCATATTTGTAGTCCATCTGCAGTATGCAGTTACAAAGCAAGGGCAACAGGTAATGAAAGCTGCAGGCAAAAATAAATTTACAAAGGCATAATCTCATATTAATTTGAATTCAAACCTTTCCATCCAGTTCTTGTTAGGGCTTTTGTAAATCAACAAAGCTACAAAAGCATGTCAAAAATATAGTTGGATTTGGTCAATATTCAAAGTTTGCATTTAACTTGAAAAAACTAATATTTTGCAATCAGAATAAAATGAAATTTAAGTGAAATAAGTATGAAACCGACAGTATTCAACTAACATAAAAACTTAATGTGGATTCAAGGAGGAAAAAAATATGAGAGATCAAAGAGTGTTATAGCGTATAAAATGGAATAGGAAATAAATGGCTTTTTTAGACCCGTATCAATTCAAATTCATTATGAGAAGTCCCATCTCCTACCAATTCTGGTGAGTTCTCAATTAATCTGTCCTATACATACCAACAGTAGCTATATATTACTATTCTATGGAGTTAATTTTTTATTTTGAAGGATGAACCTGATGTTCACTAATCTTCTGTATCTTAGCCTCTGACGGCCAACACCAACTGTGCCTGATGTCACCAGGATGATATCAAACACTTGAGAGTTCAGTTCTTTTAGATGCAATGTCTCATTTCTGATGATGCATCATATGAAATGGATACATAATACAAAGAGAGGAAAACACCAAGTAAACTTTGTAAATCAACAAACAGAGTATCACGTCAGATATCAGTAGAAATATTAGATAAGGATCTTCCCCTAATGTGACCATCATGACTGTGTATGCTTCAGGAAAAGTTAATTGGAAGAGACGGTGGTTATCTTCTCCAAATTTTTAATCAATATAGCTGATAAGCCAATTTGTATACACAACATAAAAAAATAAAGATATATGATATAGCTTACTTTCTTTCTGTTTGCAGTGCTGGCCATCAACACATACATAAAACAAAACAAAAAATAAGAGTTAGATTTGAATAGAAGTACAATTAAAATTTGAAAAGAACTTGTTAAGTTAATAGAAGAGAAGTTTCTGAACTTACAATGTTGACCCAAATCACAGTCAACCAAATATTAACAAATTGACAATATGATACTTGTCATAATTCAATATGACACATCAAGACAAAACTCAGTACAAGATGGACGTCAGCTCTCTCCTGCAGCGTACTTGGTCTTAGAGTCTGTATTATTTTACATTTATTGGGTCTAGCTAAATGTAAACTGAATAGCACTGGGTATTCTGGGCTTAAACCTTATCCCCAAAATAAACCCAAAAGCTCCACCAAGCCAAACTAGCCCACAAAAGCCCATTTGAATATTTTGTCCTATGGAGACAGAGTTTGGGCCGAACTCTGCCTCCAAACAGAGTACGGGCCGAATTCTGTCCCATAAATTACAGGACCCTAATTTTTAGGGTTTGTTGTATGCTAGTTGCCAACTGCCAAAAATTTAAATTTTTGACGCAGAATTCTGGCCGAATTCTGCCTATCCCAACTAGTATAAATAGGCCTTGAATTCTCTCGAATTCTGCCTATCCCGACTGTGTTTGCGTATGCTCTCTTGATCTTTTTATTTTCGCATTTACTGCTCTGATTATTTTCTGTTGGTGAAAAGAGTTCAAATTTTATTTGGATATTTTTGTTATAAACTCTATTCACCCCCCTCTAGAGTTGCCTACCTGTTCTTCAATTGGTATCAGAGCTCTGTTCTCTTAACAAGGTCTAACATCCTAGAGCTGATCCATGGTAACCACACAACCTATGTTTTCCAACCATGGTGAGGGACAGTCCACTCATAGGCCACCCCTTTTTGATGGAACCAACTACACCTATTGGAAAACTAGGATATGTTTCTTTCTCAAGTCTCTAGACTTCGACCTGTGGACCATTGTCATCGATGGTTACAAAAATCCCACCAGAATAGTTATCGAGGGAGATCTCATCCAAAAATCCAACAAGAAATATTCTGACGAGGAAAAGAAACAGGCAAGTCTAGATGCTAGAGCTATTAATGCTCTTTCTGTACAATAGACAGGAATGAATTTAACAGGGTCTCGACATGCACCACCTCGCACGAAGTATGGAAGCTTCTGGAAGTGATGCATGAAGGAACCACTCAAGTCAAGGAATCTAAGATCAGTCGTCTTGCTCAAGAATACGAGGCGTTCAAGATGAAACCGAATGAGACAATCACCTAAATGTTCATAAGGTTCCTTGACGTCATCAATCCTCTGTCATCTCTTGGCAAACAATACTCCAATCATGAGAAGATCCACAAGTTACTTAGGGGGCTACTGAAGATCTGGAACCCTAAGGTAACATCAATTATAGAAGGCAATGATCTCACCAAAATGTCTATGGAAACTTTGATGGGAAAGCTGACGACCCACGAGCTCGACCTCAAAGACTTCAACGAACCTGCTCCAAAGGAAAAAAAGATTGCCCTAAAAGCTCATCGTCGAAGGGCTGATCCTGAAGGGACTGACGACGAAAATTTTGAAGGTGATGATCAAGCTCTTCTAGTCCGCAACTTCAAGAAGTTCTTTCATTTCAATCGAAGGAAGAAGGAATAACAAGAAGACGACGAGAAAGAACCAACTTGCTACGTCTGAAAAAAGACTCGACATGTTCGAAAGGACCATCCCTTCGCAAAGAAAGGTAACAGATATGAGAAGCCCTATAAGAAGCCTTCTTCGAAAAAGTACGCCAACACTAGTATTTGGCACGAGAGCGAAGCCAGTGATTCTGAGGAAGAAGATGACTCTCCTCGAGATACTGCTAATGTCTGTCTAATGGCAACATCCGAGAAGGTAACTTGAGAAACTCTTGATGAATTTATATTTGATGAACTTGACGATGCGTTTAGTGACTTACTAAATGACCACAAGAAAGTCATTAGTAAATATAAGCATGCCAAGGAGAAAATCAAAGGCTATGAAATAGAGATTCAAAATCTTTCTTCTTTACTTGATAATGTTAGAGACACTCCACCCACGGAAGTCACTAATGAGGTGTCCAATCTTAAGTTAAGCTTACATGATGCTGAAACGCTTATTGAGAAGCAAACACGTGAGATCTCAGCACTCAACAAGGAGCTTGCTGAAGAAAAGAACAAATACATCATCTCTATTGCTAAGATTGATGGTCTAAATGCTAAGTATAATGAACTGAATGCTGTCTCTAAGAAATTAGAGATTAGATTGGGGAAACAGGTTGCTCAACCTCAAACCCAATCACACAGTCACAAAACACAAGACCACTCATAATAGTAAAACATGTCACCCACATGCAACACATAACCATGCTTATATGTACACGTACTCCTATGCAGCACGTAAATTACATGTACATAGACATCATTCTCAATCTACACATAGTCACTATCCTGCTAACTATCACCATACTGCACATAGACATAACTATTATCCTGCTGCTACATATAGTCACTATTCTGCTGTTCTACACAACTATTACCATACTGCATATAGACATCACCATCAACCTGCTTCTAACACAAATAGGCATGCTACTTGCACATACTGTGGATGACATGGTCATATCTTACCACAGTATAGAATTAGGAAATTAGTTGATATTAATCTATATGCATGGGTACCGAAGACTAATATTTTAGGACCCACAAGAACTTGGGTACCAAAGGTCACATCTACTTGTGACGTAGGTGGACCTTCCTTCCTCAACAAAAAGCAAGTGAATTCTCGATAGTGGATGCTCGCGACATATGATAGGAGACGCAAATCTTTTCGCATCACTATCGATGAAGGAGGAAGGGTATGTGTCCTTCGGTAACAATTTAAAGGGCTACATCATAGATAATGGTACTATTGGTTAACCTCCTTCTCCTATAATAAAAGATGTCTGCTTAGTGACCGAGTTAAAGCATAACTTGCTCAGCATAAGTCTTCCTGCTGATCATGGATATGATATTAACTTTGGACAAAATAAATGCTATATTTTTGATAGGTCATTGGGAGACATTGCTTTTGAAGGGATAAGAGAAGATAACATTTATATTTTCTATCTATCTAGAATTACTAACAGTAAAGAAAGATGCCTCTATGCCCACAAGGATGAGCGACTATTATGGCACCAGCGTCTTGGTCATGCCAATATAGATACTATATCCAGGCTATCGACAAAGAAGCTAGTAAGAGGTCTGCTTGACATCACATTCAAGAAGGACACGGTATGTACCGAATGTGAACTGAATAAGGCAACCAAATTTCCATTTAAATCGATAAACACTGTAAGTACTACTAGACCCTTGCAATTACTGCACATGGACTTATTTGGTCCCAGTAGAGTAGCCAGTCTTGGTGGAAAACTCTATGCCTTTGTTATAGTAGATGATTTTTCAAGATTTACTTAGGTTTTCTTCCTTTCAAACAAAAGCGATGCTATTTCAGTTTTCAAAATCTTTGCCAAAAAGGTCCAAAACGAAAAAGGCTACATGTTTACTCGAATCCGAAGTGATCATGGAGGCGAATTCAAAAATTCCGATTTTAAAAGGTTTTGCGAAACAAATGGTTTTGATCATGAGTTTTCTTGTCCTCGAACTCCTCAACAAAATGGTGTTGTGGAGCGTAAGAATAGGACTCTTGGTGATATGGCTAGAGTCATGTTGAATAAATTTTTACTTCCAAAATATTTTTGGGCAGAAGCTGTCAGTACAGCTTGCCATATTTTAAATAGGGTGCGTATTCGACCTATTTCGAAGAAAACACCCGACGAGCTTTGGTTTGGTAGGACTCCTAATGTCTCATATTTTAGAGTGTTTGGTTGTCGTTGTTTTATCCTAAACACGAAAGACAACTTAGGCAAGTTTGATGCCAAAGCTGACGATGGTATTTTTCTTGGCTATGCTGCCAAAAGTAAGGGATATAGAGTGTTCAACAAACGCTCAATGATTGTAGATAAATATACTAATATGACTTTTGATGAAGAAAATAGTACAACAGATATCCTCGACGATGATGTTGAACCATCAACATCCACACCGATGAATACCACCCCTGAAACCAATTCTCTGGAGGGATTACCGAAGAAGTTCGCGTTCAAGCCGTCACACCCAAAAAACTTGGTAATAGGTGAGGTATCACACGGAGTAAGTACTCGATCATCGTTAAGAGATTCTATTGCTAGCACTGCTTTCATTTCGCAAATTGAGCCTAAAACTGTTTTAGAAGCTTTAATGATGAATTTTTTATTTCAGCTATGCAAGAAGAACTCAACCAATTCGAAAGAAGCCAGGTCTGGGAACTTGTTCCTAAACCAGCTAACCATTCGATTATTGGTACTAAATGGGTTTTTCGTAACAAAGTAAATGAAGATGGTTCAGTTACTCACAACAAAGCTCGTTTACTAGCTCAAGGATACAACCAAGAGGAAGGTATCGACTACGATGAGACGTATGCTCCTGTTGCAAGACTTGAATCCATTCGGATGCTTTGTACCTTTACAAACTTTCAAAAATTTTAAACTTTTCGAAATGGATGTGAAATGTGCTTTTCTGAATGGTTTTATTAAGGAGGAAGTTTTTGTAAAACAACCCCCTGGTTATGAAAATTACAAATTTCTTGACCATGTTTTCAAACTTAAGAAAGCGCTATATGGCCTCAAAAAAGCCCTCAGAGCTTGGTATGAATGTCTAAGCAATTTCTTACTAGATAAAGGTTTTTCAAAAGGGAAGATTGACACTACACTTTTTATAAAAAGTTTTCAAGACACCATTCTTTTAGTTCAAATTTATGTTGATAGCATATTTGGGTACACTAATGAAAATCTATGCCAAGATTTTGATAATAGTATGCAGAACGAATTTGAGATGAGCATGATGGAGGAGCTCACCTACTTCCTTGAATTGTAAGTCAAACAAACTTCGCAAGGAATATTCATCAGCCAGTCAAAATACACAAAGGATATGCTGAAGAAGTTTGATCTTGACAACGTCAAACCAATAAGTACTCCCATGGCTACTACGACCAAGCTGGAACATTATGAAAGCGACAAACCTGTTGACCAACATAAGTGTTACGACCCACACCCACCGTGAGGGTACGAGTACGTAACAACGCCCAGCCTACGTCGCAGTGTCGGCGGTAGAACGCTGTCCTAGGTCTCATGCATCTAACAGTATAAGGCTAAACAGTTTATACTCCCCGAATGGGGGTGACATAGCAGAATGTAAACTCAATCACATCTAAGGTAGAGCATAATGGAAGATAGATAGAACATGAAATCCAAAAGAGATACAGCAGATAGAAGTCTAAGTGTCTAAGATACACCAACCCAAAAATACATCTCAAAGCTCAAATACAGTAATCCATAAAATAAATACAACTCAAAACAACTGAAAATAATCTATAATCAAACACTAACTATCTATACAGCCTCTACTGTGTCTCCTCTAGGCTAGCAGGCAACCTCCAGGCTATCTGTAAAATTTATCAACAGGTCCAGTCAGGACGGGAGCGAGCACAATACATCTCACGCAGATCATAACAGGTTAGAGAATATAAACATGCAAGAGAGTACGATACATGAAACTGAAAGAAAGTACATAATGTAAATAGAGCGAGAACTGTAATAGAAATATCTACTATAAGTAGAGAGCTACCAGTGACTAGTGATTTAGAGTGCAAAGTCGACATGTGAACGGCTGGATTTGCACATGACTATACTAAAGAGGCGCACATGGCTATACTACTTTGGAATTGTTCACATGACTATTTATACTCCCCCATACCCCAATCAATACACAAGGATCCAAACAAGTTATGTTACGTACATGGTTTTCACATGAAACCCAAAAATGGGTGCACATGAAGTATACATGAGAGCTCATACATGAGTGCACATGAAGTTCACATGGGGGCCCATAAATGGGTGCACATGAAATTCACATGAAGGCTCATAAATGAGTGCACATGCAATATAGGTTATACATGAGATACATGGGAAACATGACCGATTCATGAGAGCATATGAGAGTACACGAGCATACATGAACGAGCATGAAGAACATGAGGAACATGAATAACATGAGAGCGAGGAATACATGATGTACACGAAATACATGACATAATGTATTCGATGCTCCCGAGGAAGATAACATCTCAATGTAGGGATCCATATAGTACCAATCCGTGATAATATCGTGACAGCATCAAATAAGGTAAACTAGAGCAGGAATATAATTCTAAACAAGTTATAAAATGATCTGAGAATGTACTCGCTTGGTGTCTGAATGTCCAAAGTAAATATACTGTCGGAGGAGAGGTGACTGGCTCCTAATTAGAACAGCACAAGTCACAACATGTCCATAAGGATAATATAAAGTACTACAATGCATTCTACATGAATCTAGGTCAAACTAGGCCAAAGTCAACCCTTGGTCAACTCTGGTCAACTGTACTAGTCAAACTAGGTCATGTCCTAACCCAGCAAGTCTTACTAGGCCTAACCAAGACTATCCTAGCAAGCACACATCAATACAAGGCTATACAAGCCAACATACACCCAACTCTATATAGCATGCAATTATTCAATACTAAAATAGGCAAGAATTCACATTGGATATACACTAGGTAATCTATTACTTTAAACTATATATGTCTACACATATATACATATGCATATATTGGTATTCAACATTAGGTCTATAATCATGGCATTTCAAATGGTTATATAAACTTATATATTACAACACAATATGCTAACATATATATAATATACATACATAGTTAAGTTAACTGTATTCATAAATACTTATTTAAGAGGCTATGTATGTGTATGTGAACATGGCAAAGGGGCAAGTGAGGGTTAAATGGGCATACATAGTGTATACATATCAAAGAGTGTCAAAGTGTAGGTGAACAAAGTGTCAAGTGTGATAGTGACAACATAGTGTAAGTGGTACATGAGGTAATATAGGATTTGTGTTAACATAGAATATTACATCTCATTAACTTGTATATTTCATACATTACATCTATTATTACATTACATTCATGCTTGCATTCATTCATCATTTATTTATTCTCTTGCACTACTATATGCACCATACATTACATACTATGGAACCTACATATTCATTACAAGCCATACTTATACATGCTTACATTAGATAGGATACTTACACCTCATACATCATTTATTTAAACATTTACTCATGCTTGCATTCTCTATTTAATTACATAATGTATATACATTAACATGTGTTAAAATCAAATAGAACATTATATTACACACAAGGGTGCACAAAATGCATATGCCGAATAGTAACTCCTACTAATAATCAATACTGTACCATCTCAGCATGAATTAAAATCTAGGATTAAAGTATGTTATAGATCTATGTGTTAGCTTTCCAAAACTTTAAACGGATCGCATTTTCGTTTTCGAAAACTCCCGGAATCGCGAAAACACCGAGAACGCGTTTGTCTTTCGTACAGCTGACACTCAAATAATTCTCCAGAAAGTTACAGAAAGAATTAGGCCTATTAATATATATTTCTGGAAAGCTAACTTCAATACGCTTCTTTTAAAAAAATGGAAGATTAAATCGAGCTTTGAGCTAGAAGTTATGACATTTCTAAGTTAAGGCTGAAATTAAAAACGTGGATAAAAATCATGACGGATTTGGGTAGTTTGAGACAAAAGAACACAAGTATATAACATAATATATCAAGAACTCACTCTCTACACTAATATATGTATATGAGACACTATAGAACACATCTCCAATACAAAAATATGAGATTAAACATGTAATAATTCATTCATACATAACACCAACACATAGTGTGTCCAAATTTGGGATTTTCCCACATGGACACAACCACAACACAAATGACACTCCTATGACCTCCAAATAGACACGAAATGGACACAAATGGAGATACAACCATGGGAGACATTCCTATGGGTTCAAAATAGACCTATATGCATGAGAAAATAAAAAGGAGAAGGGATTTATACCTCCCGGTAGATCGAATCGAAGAAAAGCCTTCCCGGAGCGACACCGACACGTAGAGATTCCAAAAGGACACGAACGAGCTCTGAATCCTCCCAAACTTGGGTAGCTTCCTCCTTGGCTAGAATGGAGAAGGAAAGAAGAAGATTTGGTGGCAAAATGAAAGAATTTGGTGGAGAAATTGTTAGGAATTGCTCTCTAGGAATTTGGGGAAGAACAAGAGAGAGAGTGTGGATGGAAATAATGAAATAAACTTGAGCCTATCCTCTTCCAAAGTGGCTGGCCATATGGGGCTATTTGTCCTATTATGGTAAGGTCCAAAATGCCCCCACTAACCTATTCTATGAGTATTAGGAAAGGGCTAATTGGTTGGGGCTAAATTAGTCATTCTAAAGTCTCTAATCACACTAACCTTATCCATAATAATTAGTCTAACCTCTAACTAAAATATTTCTATCATGTGGACTAAAATTAATATCATGTGGGCCATGCCTAACTAGTGTGTGGGTCCCACTAGAGTCAAACTACCCCCGGGTCCCCGTTTTAAGTCGGATTGAGTTAAAATTTGAACCCGACTCAAATAACCCCAAAATAATATCATAAATAATAAAATAAATTTCAACCCCAAAATAATATCATAAATAATAAAATAAATTTTAAAAATATTCAAAAATGTAAAATGACAAAATATCCCTATTTCTGAAAACTGGGGGTGACAGTAAGTATCAAGGTATGATTGGTAGTCTACTTTACCTAACTGCAAGTTATCCCGATATCATGTTTAGTGTTTACCTGTGTGCTCGCTATCAAGCTAGTCCTAAGGAATCACGCATGTCCGTCGTTAAGTGTATCTTTCGATACCTTAAGGGTACTGTTACAGTGGGCTTGTGGTATCCCAAATCTATATCCTTTGACCTTATTGGTTATTCGGATACTGATTTTTACGGGATGCAAAGTCGACCGTAAAAGTACAAGCGGTATGTGTCATTTATTAGGTAAGGCTCTAGTCTCTTGGTTTAGCAAGCAGAATTCTGACGTACTATCCACAACAGAAGCTGAATACATCGCAGCTAGTCGTTGTTGTGCATAAATTCTGTGGATGAAGCAAACCCTTGAAGACTACAACCTATCTTTTATGCATATTCCTATATTCTGTGATAATACTAGTGCTATCAACCTTACTACGAACCCTATATGTCACTTACGCATGAAACACATTGAAATTTGTCACCACTTTTTGCGTGATTATCAACAAAATGGCACTATATATTCAGCTGGCAGAATTTTTTACTAAACTACTATCTGAAGAGCGATTCAACTTTCTTTGTCGTGAATTAGGAATTTTGGATTAAACGGTTATTCATTAAATGGCCTACATAAATATCAATTATGTCATGTTTCTTTATGATGACTTTGCTATGGGTACAAGCTGAAAGGGTCCTTCTGACAATAAGGCATAAAAGTCTAAGCGACACGGTACACTAGTCTTCGGACTACCGCTAGCTGGGATCCGGCCCCTACAGCTACCCCATGGCAGTTTCATCGTAATGATTTATGTCATAATTCCTTTTTTATTACATGGTTTAATTTCATTTATAACTTGCTTAATTCAAAATTTCTAACTTCATTCAATTTATATTTGCAATTTTCTAACTTGGCCATTCACTTTTAAATTTTTTCAATCTTTATCACTCTTGTCTATTTTTTCCAACTTGGTAATGTTTTTAAACTGTTTTCAGTTTTGGTCCCAGAACCCAGAACTCGGGCCGAACTCTACCTCACACAGAGTTCGGGCCGAATTCGGTTTGGTTATTCCAGAACTTCCAGTTGCTCTCAGCCATTCATCCTTTTTGATCCTATGGTCCAGGATCCACCCGACCAGATGAACCCCCTTTCATATATTCGGGTTCTCCCTCTCTCCTCTCCATTGCCTCCTCTAAAACCTCTCAAACTTCATCCTCTCTAAACTCTAACCCTAGAATTCTCAATCTAGTGTGGTTTTCTTCCCCAAACTCAAGGAGGATAGCTTTTGCATCATTCTATTCCATATTCCACTAATCTTTTGAGGTATAACTCTTTGTTTATCTCCATCTCAAATTTAAATTTCCTTCTATTGTTCAATGGCACCTAGGTTGTTCAATAGGGGAAAGAGGCTAGAACCGAGGGTGCTTCCTCATCGAACCCTTCTCCTCGAGATGATCAACCTATTCATCCACTTTTTAATCCACCACAACCCAATGACCCCAACACATTCGATGATCGAATTTTTGTTTCATTGGACGCATCAAATGAATGGTTCAATAATTTTTGTCCATGTCCTGTGTGTGCGGGTCATCCCATCAACTTTACTATATTTTCTCCTTATGACTCATTATTTCATGATCTTTGTTTTGATGAGTTAGTTTCTACAACTTCACTTATTTACTTGAATGCTATTCAAATATTTTACTGCAATCTCACATTTGATGACACACAAATATATTCTCATATTGTCAGAATTGACATCTCTTTCAATGATTTTAAACTTGCAGAATATCTCGAGATTCTGGAACCCAACTCTTGGGAGAAGCTTGTCGATGCACGCAAGTTTCAATTTTCCGATGGGTCATCCCTTGAGAGTTTTAAAGATGATTTGTGTACTCCAAACATGTCCACGCAAGTTACTTGCAAAATTCTTTAACCCATATTTTTACGAGCTTCATCGTATCGCCTTCTCCACGATCTTGCCCAAAGCGGGATCGACTGATGAAGTTTCTTATTTTGAGATTTCTGCTTTGTATCACCTTCACTTCCATGTCCCGTTCAACCTTCCACGCACTATGATGGACTGGATGATTAATACAAGGAAGAGGCCTTGACCATTGGTCTATGCTCTCTATTTATCGATAGTCTTTCGTGCATTTCGTGTTTCTCTCGATGAGTGACAGTTCCTTCCAGCCCCTGCCTTTCTGTCTAAGGCAAGGCGACTTCAGACAGCTGTCGAGTCTCCCGCTGAGTCCGAGAATTCTGGTTCTGATGCTCAGGCTGATGCACCTGCTCTTGGGCAACCTGCGCCCACACCTCCTGCCACTCTCGAGTCTATCCAGACCATGCTTCGCGATCGCTTCATGTTGGAGGATGACCGCTGGACCCAGCTTGACTATCGTACCACTTTGCAGATGAGTGCCATCAGCAACTCATTGCATGACATTCGGTACACCATATCTTGGCATCATTCTATGCCCCTTCCTATGGAGCGGGATCCATCTCACGACGGGTACCGTATAGACGACCCTTGGGTTATGCGATATCTGGATCCGGATACAGCTTTCGTAGATCCTCGTCGTTCGGATATTGATCCATCTAACGCCGCTAGACCATCTCGAGCTCCATGATGGATGTGGTTTTGTACCTGCTGCTGCTGATGATGATCTTATTTAGTTTTATGCACTATGGACTTATGATTATGTAGTTTCATTTTCTTGTATGAGTACACTTTCTATTTTTGTGGATCTTTAGATTTTATCTGCAGTTATTGTATCATTATTATTGTGTGCTTGCCAGTTAATCTTCTATATAATCTTCTGCCTGTCTGTGTTTTCATATTTGCTATGCATAATTGATAAATGCCAAAAGGGAGAGATATATTTGATATTCATATTTCTATCATATCGTGTGATATCATATGTTTTAGAGGAGATTATGTATATCAGGATAAGGAACATTGCTTACAGAGAAGCTATGTTTATGGGGAAGCTATTATTACGGGGGAGCTACTGCAGGTCTACTACTTTCATCTTGTGTCCAGGTATGAACATTGAATATACAAATATCATTTTATCAATTATCAGTATGGGGGAGATTGTTGACCCAAATCATAGTCAACCAAATATTGACAAATTGACAATATGATACTTGTCATAATTCAATATGACACATCAAGATAGAACTCAGTACAAGACGGACGTCGGCTCTCTCCTACAGCGTACTCGGTTTTAGAGTCTGTATTATTTTACATTTATTGAGTCTAGCTAAATATAAACTGAGTAGCACTGGGTATTCTGGGCTTAAACCTTATCCCCAAAACAAACCCAAAAGCTCCACCAAGCCAAACTAGCCCATAAAAGCCTATTTGAACATTTTGTCCTATGAAGACAGAGTTTGGGCCGAACTTTGCCTCCACACAGAGTTTGGGCCGAATTCTGTCCCCTAAATTACAGGACCCTAATTTTTAGGGTTTGTTGTATGCTAGTTGTCCAACAGGCAAAAATTTGAATTCTTGACACAGAATTCTGTCCGAATTCTGCCTAACCCAACTAGTATAAATAGGCCTTGAATTCTCTCATATTCAATCATCCAATTATCTTCTTTTTTCTTCTCTATAAGTCTCATACAAGCCTTAACCTTCTCATCTACTAGCCACAAGCTTCTTAAGCCTAAAAGTGCTCAGTGCTATTCAGTTAGGAGTTTGTACAAGAGTCAAGAAAGTCGTTTAGAAAATTTCAAGCATCGCCACATCAATCTTTGTAAGAAGTTGACGTGCTCTTTTGAACAAAAGACACGGGATGTAACTACTATTTCACAAATAGTGAATTTAATCATGAGCTAGAATTCTCAGGCCTGGACTAGTCCTCAACGAGAGAAACCAGGTTAAAAATGTCTGTGTTTGCGTATGCTCTCTTGATCTTTTTATTTCCGTATTTACTACTCTGATTATTTACTGTTGGTGAAAAGAATTTAAATTTTATTTGGATATTTTTGTTATAAACTCTATTCACCCACCTCTAGAGTTGCCTACCTGTTCTTCATATAAGACACAAAGTTGACTCTGAAATAGGGATAAAGAAGAAAACTGGGTACAAGATCTATTGCTATGACTGTCATTACAAGTAATAAATTCCTGAAATCACTCATCAGGGACATGTATAAGGCAAAGTCACACTAATGAAAATTATAACTCTATACCATTCAAAACATATAGAGTATAAAGTGAATATATATAAATATCAAAATGTCAAAAGTTAAAAGTAACTATGAATTGATACTAGGTAAGAACCAAACCATGAGCATAGATGGCATCAAAATTATAGCAGAATACAATAGATGGTAAAAAATTTCCGAAACCACTGTCAGCTAATAATTAATGAAAATGGTTAACAAGACAACATCAGCAACAACAAAGTCTTTATCCCAAATTTTTGGGGTCAATTGTTTGAATCTTTTTCTTCTATTCAGCTTTGTTATGTGAGTTCTCAAGTTGAAATCTAGGCAAACTTAAAATAGTTCACTAGTTGCAAACATCAAAGACTTTTTATCTAATCAAATGGTGTGTCTATGACAACTCAAAGCTGAAGAAGCTCCACAAAAAGTTAATGATCGTCGGTCAACGTAGCACACAGTAGAAGCCAAATTAGAAGGCAGGGAGGCCTTCTTTGCTGGCCTTGCTAATTAAGCTCATGCAATTAGGTAGAAACCACATGATTCATGAATTAGTATAGTATTTAATATGACAAATTGATGTATAATCTGACAGTTAAAGGAATTTTTTTAATAAAGTTGATTGGAAAAATCTATAAGACAAATTTTAGCATGTATATACCTACATACATGATAACTTCATTAGCATAGGATTTGTCAAAGACCACGACAGGGACGGCCATGTCCCAACCACCATAGTCACAGCCTCCTAAAAATGGTGAATAATTTCAGAGAGAATGGAGGATTGAGAAAATTAAAAAAGGTTAAACCCTAGAAAATGTGGCTCCTACAAAGTGTTTGGGAAGTTCTTGGGGTCATCCAGTATCTATATGCTCATTTCTGGGGTACATGCTTGTGTTAGCTTTCATGAGAGTTTAGATATCATCATAAATGTTCTTATAATAAAATATAAGAAGCTACCTACGTCACAACATGCTTGTGTTAGTGTGATTGCTGCTGAAGAGTAGCTTGCAATGCCCCATTCATCATGCAAGGAATGTTTTGTTTGATTGAATCTTTTGAATGTGAATAATCTCAAGAACTAGATGAGGCAGAACATCAGTCTCTCATTTTTTTAATCCTTTCAAAATTATTTTTTGTCCTAGTTCTTTTAGAAGACGAGTTTATTTATAAAATTGAGAGCCATTTAGTGTTTTATGACAATTAGAACATGGCCCTCAGTTTTGTCACCTCTTGTGATAATACTTGTTTGGGTTAGATTAGACGTAGCATTAGTGAACCATATTACAAAGAGGGTTCACCAAAAGAATTATGTTAGAATTCCATGATACTTACGTAGTACTTCAAATCAGAATGCTTGGTTCTCAGTTTTGTCACTCTTTGTTATACTGGGAAATTCAAATTATAATGTAATGAGAGCATATATACACTATACTACTACAAATGCCTTTACCTGGAAAATTCGTAAAAGAAACAAGGCCACTAGGTTTCAAACTCGTGTCCTTTACACAGAGGGGCAAGTGAAAGCAACTTTATCAATTGAGTCATCTTTTATGTTGCATGAGCACTATAATTTAAAACCGACAACATCAAACCTGATAAGGTAATGTTTATTCCTAATGTTTAGCGTTGCTACACTTATTACTATTTGAGATGAAGGAATAAAGAATTGCATCTTTCTATGTAAATTCCAGTAGTTAATATTGTATCTTTGTGTTTCAATGGTTGTAGGTACCAGAACAATTTGACTTGCCAAAGACATGTTTTCTAAAGGACTTCAAAAGAAAACATATTGCTTTTGGACGCTTAAATTCTGATACACCGCCAAAGGAAGATGTTTATTGTATCATCGTCGATGAAATCTTTGACTGCAGTGCATATTTGTTTGAAGGGGATGGAAAGTTTGAAGACATTATGCTTGGTGATTTGATCAATTGGCCAAAAGAATCTGTTCAATTTATCAGGATTTGAATATTAGCATTTAGTTTTGTTTGTAGTGAACTTCGGATGTATTCTGAAATACTACTCCTTTTTCAGTTTAGATGTTATGTGCGAGAACAATTGCAAGTATTTGGATGCTACAAAAATAATGTCAACTTACTGATATTCAATATCAGTTGAGATCTTGAATCAATTGGCGGTTATGTTCATTTTGATTGAATGTATTCATTTTCAATTGTGATTCTTGAATGATTCGTGATATATTCATTTTGAATTAAGTCTTTTGATTTATATTCAGATTCAATATTTGCGTACTGGTTTACAGGAAAAATTGGTTTAATTAATTAAAAATAATTCTGGTGAATATTTTATAGAATTTTGACGGATATCACCTGTCAAAAATAGACAAGTATGTCGAATTGTGTTAAGCGAGATAATTGACGGATGAAGTTGGCCGTTTATTATATGATAGACGAAAACCGTCGTTTTCTCCACCTACTTATCGACGGTAGAAAACCGTCATTTATAGTAAACTATAGTTTATTTTTGATGGACCACATGACGGCCTGAAACCATCAATAAAGATAGTTTTCGACTGTTTTAGTCTGTCGAAAAATGCGAATTCTGACGTAGTGTCTTTGTTCTCTCAGGAACTGCATCGAAAATGAAGGCTATTGTGATATGATGCACTTTGGTTCAGATATTTTGTTATATATTTAAACATGGTGCCATGTATTTTAGTTTACTTGTATAAATAGGTTTTGGTTGTTTAAGATATTGTACAAAATAATATAGTTTGGTTTATTTGGATATATGATTGGATGTTTGCGGTATACAAACGCATTTTGTTAATATAAAAATCATGTTGTTATAGTTCTTTGATGTTTGTGATGTTCTGGATTATGTTGATATTATGTGTGTTCTCTTGACAATTATAACACGTCAACAAATATCTGAATTCTGCTACAAAATATCATTTCTTGACGGTTTTTGAACATCATTAAATAGTTTCTTGACGGTTTTTTAACATCAAGAAATGATTTTATTGACTTTTTTCATTATCCGTCATCTAGGCCACAGTTAAGAAAAGTTTCCATCTACTTTGACGATTTTTTCGATATTTTTTTCATGGTTTAAATCCGTCAAGACAGGTCTGTTACATGGCGGTTTAAAATCGCCAAGAAAACAAAGGCAGAAACCGTCAAGAAAAGTTGCCACTTTTATTGAATGTGGCCTACATGACGTATCCAAAACCGTCAAGAAAACCTTTACTTGACGGAGAAAAATCGTCACGAAAACCCTTTATTTTTTTTTGTAGAGCTAATTTGTGAATGCTCCAAGGTCTATTCATCGATAGGCAATTGAAATAATTTTATACTTGAAGACACATCCAAGAAAGGGACTTTAAAATAAAATTAAAAAAAACACTCACAACTTCATGTTGAGTTATATTTTGTATTTATTAGGCTAGATCGCTCGATGATAAATACTATACTTATGGCTACTACTCGTTCGTAGAGGCAATCTTGTCACTTGGCTAATTATAAGCAAATTGTATGTACAAGATCGAATGTAGAAACAAATTATAAAAGCACTCCTCATTTCCATTCACTTATATACTATAACAACAATGCAACAATTAATATAGCAAGTGATATAGTTTACCATGCCCACATGAAACTCATTGAGATTGATCGCCTATATATTTTTGAGAAGCTATATTTAAAGGTG
>JANAVB010018883.1:0-5000 GCA_029216955.1 Iris pallida | reverse complement strand
TTGTTAATACCTAAGCTACTTATTACTAACTACATAGATATTTATTTGTATATTTTCTAAGTCATATTAAAACTATCAACATGTAAAGTAATAATAACATAGCTCTGTGTGGCCCTCTCATCGATGAGCTTTTCGGCCTTCCTTTGGGTGGCTAGGAAGTCGGTCACTATGTTACTATTCATACCCTTCAATACCATATTATTTGTTATTAAAATTAAACATTTACTTTGATTAAAATAATATATATATATAATAAAATAAAGATAACTAGGCAATACTAGAGGGGGTGAATAGAGTTTGTGTCAATAATCCCCCAATAAAAATATTGCAATTTACCATCTATAAATTATCAAGCAATAAAGCACATGTATATGGAAATTAAATAGAGATTACAAAAGCAAATGTTCGACGTAACAAAAGGTTGAACGAACTTTTTGTTTTATTGAACGTATAAGGTATCTGTGTACAAAGAAGGAAGTCTTAAACGGATCTTCTAAGTACAGGCTGAAGAGGTTTCTGGGAAAGTATGATGGTGGAGATAGGTACAGGGGATACCATTACGTGAACAAGAAAATATATCAAAGAACAAAATCCTGATATAAATATTAGATTGTTTACTTCTAGCAAGTGCAACTTATGTTATCAGTTGGGCTATCTGAAGATGATGGCTATATACAATGCTAAGATCTTCTTCCTTTTATAAACTTAATAAGTTGCTTATGATTGATTAATGGTTTTCCAAACAAGTAGTATTTTATATCGTGGACTTGGAAGGTCGATTTTATAATGTAGGATTCTATCACTATTTAAGTCAGTTGAATGTGTCAGAATTGGTCATAATTTTGAATTTTGTAAAAAAAAATTTATTGAGATCTTGTGACTTTCTAGTTCTGGTTCTCATATGAATCAGGTTAGTCTGTTAGCTTTTATGATCTAAATTTCATATGTTCTTGAATATTGATACATGTGTCTATAGACTTGATACATAGAAATATATTTATTTCGTCTAATATTTCAAACAGAAATTTAGGTACATGCTATATAAAAAGGAAATTTCATATGTTCTTTAATACTTACATTTATATTTCTATCCGACAAAAGGAAAAGTCATATATAGACAAGCATAAATGCAATAATTCAGATGTTAGACACACTGGAGACTTGAGGGTGCTCTCAGGTCTCATTTGTTGCTCTCTATGACATTGCCCTGGGATGTAGGAAAATTGTAAAGCTTGACATCAAGAAGTGTTGTACTGTAAAAGAAGATGGAATGATTATACTTGCTCGTTTCGTCCAAAATCTGAGGTGCATGTTAATATCTTTTGTTTATATACAATTATAAGGCTTTTGCTGCTGTGAAGCAGGTTGCGGAGCTGCTGATAAGGAAAACAATTTAATGGGTACATTCTTTTGTTGGTAAGTTACGATTCTTTCTCCAGTTGAGTTTGTTGGTAAGTTACGATTCGCTTATCATTATGTATTTTGTTTATTATCTCTTCTTTGACCAGAGAATAAGGTGATAGATGTGAAACATATGTAGGAATTCACTAGAATTGTGAAATTTAAAAGGAAAGCTCTTTATAATAAAGTTGTAGCAAAATCCATACTTGAACGTGCACACATGCTCTGAGCCACAGTTTCTTACTTTCCTCACACGTTGCTTTGATGATTTGAAATATCAACCATAATATCTTAATTATTGTTGACATTATTAGGAGTTTAAGTTCTCTGGTCGAAATATCAAAGTTGATAGTTGCATTACATATGCATTAACAGTGTGGTAACCTTTACATACGCATTCAATAGTGTGGTAAGCTTATGTGCTTCATCAGGAAGTATTTGTGATAATAAACTACTGAAGCCCAGGGTTCCATGACTTACATTAACAGGGAAAAGGGCTTCTGATAAGAAAATTAGTCGCTATAGGAAATTGTGTTCTCTCTATTGTTAGGGTTATATACTAAAAGCATCACTTTTGTGGTAACTTATTTCCTTAAATTTTGAATGAGAATCATATGGGCAAATGTTTGCATATTGTATTTGTTGCAAGTGTTAATGCAAATGTCTGATATTCTATATTGTAGATAATATGGTGTATGGTGTCACACAGAAGATCATATTATCAGTTTCCTATGGAGTATATAAATAGTTCACAACCTAGATGGACTTGGACAATCTATTGAAAGGTTGTAGTGTAATCTGGTATTAGTCTATCTCGACTATAGGTTTACACTAGTACACTTTGTGTGTATTGAAGATGACCACTTAAGGTTGTTCTCTTTGTACTGACTACATAAGAGAACAAACCTGTTATTATGGATGCTTGTACTCTTAATCCGGATATAATAACGGACATGTGTATGCAATGTGCATTACTTTGACTCATAAAAGATTGAGATTCATTATGGATCAACAACCTCTATGAATTGGGTAATAACATTGTATGTATGATGGGCTGTTGATTATAAATGGAATCCATGTCCCGATATATCGGGTTGGTGATGTCCTCTTAAGGAGCTCATAAGGATTGTCATGTAAACCCTGCAGGTGGATTATATCCGACATGACAAATAAAGTTGAGCGGTACTACTTAAGGATAAAGATGTCGAATCAATATAGTTGTCAGTAACTTAATTTGATCGACGGACATACGATATCTTAACATGGGGAGCCAAACGAGCATATAATAAAAGGAGCCCACAAACATAATTTGGGATTAGGGAGGTAGTGCAACAATAGCTCATTAGTGGACTGAGCTATTGTTAATGGGCCTGGATTGTGTGTTCGGGCTGAACACGGGATATCCAGATCCGTTAGGAGGCCTAACCCTAATTTCTCCTCATGGTCCCTGCCGTAGCCTATATATATATCCTCTATTCTCTGCCACCAGATGACTGATCTGAAATCTGAAATTTTCTCTAAATTCGATTCACGTAAGGAGAGAAAGAGAGTGCTGCCAAGGAGAAGAAAGTTGGGAGATCGTCGCACACACGACATCCAACTCGAGGAAGGAATACGTGCAGATCTTGGGGTCGTCCGCTCGAGATTGCCAGGAATTACTTGTCTTCTTCCCGCGCAGGTATAATTCGTGAACCCTAGTTTCCTCTATGAAGGGTTAGAACACTATTACATCTGTTTAACTTTCCATCGATCAATACGCACACCAAAGAAGGGTCCTGGGAATCCCCAGTTCCATCAATTGGTATCAGAGCCACTTTGGATCTACGTATTGATTGATACGTCCATGTTGTCCAATAAAACTTGCGCTATGTAATAGTCGGTAGATAGATCTGTTCTAATCGGTTTTGCAGGCATCTTAGATCCAACTATTATGGTCAATGCATGTTTTTTTGATTATGTTGTTTAAACCACATGTCATGGATGTTGTTGTTGCTGTGGATGGATGTAATTAAAATCACGAGGGTTGATCGTGCTATTAATTTAATTTTTCAATCTAGATTATGTGTGAACTCCTTCGGAGGCATAGGATTGATGTAATTTTAATTATTTTTGATCAATCGTGATGGCGGTGGTGGCTGTTTCTGATGCCGGACGAGATGCTGTTTTGAGCAATCTAGAGGCAGACATATGATTTTTAATGAAGGAATCGACAGCCAAAATCTAAAAAAAATATTAAAAAAAATCGGGGCACTGCCACGAACCCCGCGACCTGACCGGGCAGGTCGAACCCCGTATAGATCTGTGCAGCGCCAGATTTTAGATTCAGATAGTTGAGGACGGAGCAGCAAAGATGACCATAATAGTTGGATATTTTTCTTATTTTTGTCATTTTGCTTTTTCTAATTATGCATGTTTATTATTGTGTGGTCGTTTTTTTGAAAAACCAAGCCTACATTAATAATAGACAACATGGACATAATATCAACTAGTAGAAAAACCCTCATTGTTAAATAACTAAGTGGGAGAGGATTTTTATTTAGTATAAATCCTATGGTCTCCATTACTGGTTTGTAGGTGATGTAATTATACTTGCGTGTTGGCTTTAGTGCTTTCCTCCATATCGGATGAGTATAATTATGGATCACCAGTACAAACTTCCTTAGGGATATTGTAGAAAGTTACCTAGTATGTGTTCACTTCTCCATCTGAAGAACTCATTACAAGGTAATGGACTTAGTATTAAGTAATGGTATACACTTAGATACAAATAATGGTATCCTCCCCCATCGGAGTCACTACTATTATTTGTATGACCAGAGCAAGACCAGCATATTAATTTTATTTGTCATAAAGTTATATTGACATGATAGTAAAATTAATAAGAAAAATCTATTGAACAAAGTTGAATTTGTATACGTCCACACTATCGTGGCATGCTAAATTCATGGTGTTGGTGAATTTCTTATTATTGTTTCGAGGGAATCAATATTTAGTTAATTCAAAAAGTTTTTTTTTTGCCCTACATAATTTTATTTATGTGATTCTCAGGATTTCAAAAATGGGTTCTTTCAGTCCACTTATGGTGATTCTTAAAGAAAACAAACTTACTGGACCTAATTATATTGACTGGAAACGTAATTTGGACATTGTTCTGACTGCTGAGGAGTACAAATATGTACTTGTTGAGGAATGCCCACCTAAGCCTGATGCTAACTCTGATGAAGAGGTCAAAGAGGCTTATAAGAAGTGGAAAAAGGCAGATGAGATGGCGCGGTATTACATTCTGGCATCTATGTCAAATGTACTGCAACATCAGCATCAGGCCATGGCCACAGCTTATGACATGATATATAACCTCAAGGAACTCTTCGGACATCAGAGTAGAGCAGCTAGGCAGTTTGCTATAAAATGTTTGATGAATACAAAAATGGCTGAGGGCACACTAGTAAGGGATCATGTTCTCAAGATGATGGGTCATCTGAATGAGATGGAGATCCTTGGAGCTAAAATCGATGGAAAAACCCAGGTCGATATCATTCTCGGAACTCTGCCTAAAAGTTTTGACAATTTTTGCCTTAATTACAACATGAACAAAGGTT
>JANAVB010018882.1:0-40726 GCA_029216955.1 Iris pallida | reverse complement strand
CTACGTATATGAAATGGATTCCATCTCGCTATACGATCATGGCTGTCTAGATACTTGAGGGTTTAACTACAAGCCAACAGTCTCTTAAGGTCATGAACAAGCCTAGTGTCTCAATCACAAGCAAGTAAGTAAGTCACAAGATGTATGATCATTAAATATACAACAATATGGCGTCCCAAATATTATATATTCAACTGATCATGAAGCTAGTCGTTACAAAATGTTAGGACTAGCAAGAGTTTACTCATACATGATCAACCCTAGGATCTGTCAATCATGTTACAGCCCGTAAGCAGACAGTAAGTAAGTGCAATCGAGCTAAACAGGTGCTCGTCGGCTAAACGCCTGAAAAAATATTTTTACAATAAAGTGGGAGATCAAAAATAAACCCACTCGTTGCCCTGGTTACGTCTAGTCGCCACCATCGGGCTGGAAAGTCGGTAGATCTTCTGGAGCTGCTCCAAAATCTGGCCATACAAAACCAGTTGGGTCAGATCCCAGAAAGAGCAAGTGCCACAAAGGAAGCTTCACTTAGGAACTAAAACCAGCAATTAGCACAAATAGATAACAATATATAGTAAAACTGGAGAAATATAACATCACGAGGATATACAATAAGATAACCATGGGACCATTCAAATAGCCAGGTTATATTCCTTAAACCAAACAAGGACCGGGATTGTAACCCTTCGTCTGAATCGAACTTGGTTTCTCTCATATATCAGCAAGATGATTTAAGAAAATCAGGACATTGCAATAATCTATACAGAATCTAGGCAAGACTAGACTGATTAGACTCCATCCAATCATATCACGACCAAGTAAGAATTACGGCATGATACTTTAACTAACTAGGGTTATCACAGGCCTAGTTACTAGCAAGATGCAGTGAGATTATTTCACAGCCATAAGCCCGGCAGACCATCCAGGTTACCCAGGTCGAAAATTAGGGGTTGAATTCAGGTGGGTACATCGTCCAGAAAACGTATGTTAGGTAGCTTGAAGGGTGCAACACATGATAGTGCGCTAGAAATGTGCCCTACTCGACGGCAGGCTACAGATCTCAGGTGCGCCCAGGTAACGGGATTGCCTGTAAATGGAAGATCTCTTTATGACTAATGTATTAATCTAGTTATTAGCCTTAGTCCATTTCAGTAGGTACTCCTGACCGTGGTACTCAGGAGTCCCCTCCTAGACATGATGCAAGACAGGACTGGATTATTTGTACAAGCACAATCGCCCACGGTGTCCAGGTTATTTATACAGGTCATGTCATGTCAGGTAACCGTCGCAACAGCTTATCAAGATATATCATGTCAGGTTATCATGTCAAGTTCACTGGTCAAGAGTGTGCCGCGATGGGCCACTATCAAGTCATGTCATGTTCACTTGTCAGGAGTGCACCACGATGGGTCACTATCGTATTCAGGTACATGTGCTGGGAACCATAGTGCAAGTATTCAATCAGGGGATCCAAGCTGATCTGAGATTACAGGACATGAATTAACAGTAATAATCAAGTAATAATAATAACTAATCATTAAAGCAAGATACAGGGAGGGGCCATGCGGCTCAGGGTACAAAGTCCATGCGGTTCAGGAAGAAGGAGTTATATGCGGCTAGCGGAGTTCGGCCTCATGCGGCAGGGGGACATGCGGCCGAGGAGCAAGGACGCATGCAACCGAGTGGGAGAAGAAATCCATGCGGCCAGAATGGGCCCGGGCTCATGCGGCTTGCAGTGCAAGGGTCCATACGGCTCAAAAAAGACTTGGTTTATGCGGCCAAGAAGAAAGTGGGTTTGTGCGGCTAGAACGCAAGGGCCTCATGCGGTTCACTAGGTTCAGCCCTTATGCGGCTCTGGAAGGTTCGGATTCATGCGGCTCAAGGTGGCGGAGGCACATGCGGCCAGGATAATTCAGGAGCTTATGCGGTCAGAGGGGATACAAGTTATATGCGGCTATAAGTGGACCAAGTTCATGCGGCTCGGATTATGCCAAGACCTATGTGGCTGGAAGAGTGGCATATGCGGTTAGCGGGGTCATGCGCCTATGCGGCTGAACTTAAGTGGGGGCTCATACGGCCAGAATAATTCATGCGGCTAGGGAAATCACTTACCGCATGAAATATTCATGCGGTCAAGTCAAGTACAGTCATCTTCTCCAAAATTCCGAGAAGAAGAACACCATGAGAGCCAAGTTTTCAAGCTCCATAACTCTATCTTCCGGAGCCCAAATCCGAACTTTTATAGGTCAAAATGGGGCAGAACAAGATTCTCTACAACATGGAACCATCAAAACTCAAAAATAATAAGATTAAGTAGATCAAACTCAGGAAATCCGAAAATAAAGTAAACTTAGATCTACAAGAATCTTGCCATGGAAAGTAAAAATGCCAAGTAAAGTAAGTTAGAATGTTGTAAGGAAGAGAATGAAGCAATAAAATTGGAGATCCTCCATGAAGCAAGTTGCACTTGCCTAGACCTCTCTCTCCATGGTAGGTGAAGAATTAATAGAGGAAGGAAGAAGAGTAATGAAGAGAGAGAAGGAAGAATGGGTAATAAATACCAAGGGTGGTGGTAGGTAGGGGGTTCACCCCTTGGTCCATGATGAACCAATAGCAATCCCAAACCGAACCAAACCAGCCCGAACCAAGAATGAACTGTAAAAGCATGAAAAAGAAGAGAAAAATGATCCATGCGGCCAAAGAGCCGCATGCAGCTCAGGAGTCCCATGCGGCTCACACACATAGGCAGCTCGAGTGGACTCCATGCGGCCCGCAGAGGGAAGCCACATGTTTTTTTAGAACGGCTGTACCCAGCGTCATTCAACACAATTAATGCTCAGACGGCTGACAGTTGGCAGCTGGCAGCTGACAGCCCTGACGTAAAGTAGTCATGATGACTGACACAAGAGCACTATCTTCCTAGGGAACTGGAGAAAATCTGCACAGCTTCGAGGCAAGTTTATGCGGCTAGATTAGACGAGTTCACGCGGCCAGTGCAGAGAAACTTATGCGATTCAATCATGAAGGTCCCCCATGCGGCTCGACCATGAAGAAATCCATGCGGCTCGGCCATGAAGACTCTCATACAGCTCGGCCATGAAGACCCCCATGCGGCTCGGTCATGAACATATTCATACGGCTCGGTCATTACAACCTTCATGCGGTTCGAGTATAGAGACTATTCATGCGGCTCGGTCATGAATTCTTTCATGCGGCTCGGTCATGACGACCTTTATACGGCCCAAAAAATGAACAACCTTCATACGGCCCAAATATGAACGACCTTTATACGGCCCAAATATGAACGCTCCTCATGCGGCTCAACAATGATGACAGGACACGTGTCCTAAAGATAATCAAATTTTGGGTCAGATCCCAATGGTTTGGGACACATGGTAAATTGATTCATTTAGATTTGCGGATATCAGCAAATCATCATAATAGGGATTTATTGCAATCGACATTAATTACTGACATGATTTGGCATAATCCTCATTAATGGCCCAGATCCTTCATGCTCAAGAATAATGGTCCAGATTGATCATTTACCAGGCCGTCGTCACTTTGAGAATGGACAATCATTGTAAACCCTAATGATGCTCCCCACTATTATAAATAGCAGGATGCTATTCCCTTGCAAAGGAGACACGCACATACTGAGAGACGCTCCCCCAATAATCAGAGAGAAAAATACACAGAGATCAATCCAGAGAGAGAAGCCAGAAGAGCAATACGAGGGAAGCAAGAAGAGCATTTCTTCGTCAACGCTAAGCATCTCGTTACAGGAGCCAAGGCTACGTCCGATCGTCCAAGGAGTAAGGCCGAGCTGCCGTCGCTTTTCCGAGCCTCTACCGTCACCCCCCAAAATAAAAATAAAAATTGTACTTAGATTGCTGTACCTAGGTTTTTGTCCCTAGGCTTTCTTTGTACAAGCGAGTTTGTAACGTGAAGTAAAATTCCCGTCCTCCCATAAAACTGTTCTGCTCTTTTATATTTCATGGCAAACACGATGGCGACTCTGCTGGGGATAAACTTCTCCATGGCTGAGGAGTTGGTGACGCAGTCGGATGCATCCAAGCTTGGCTCCACGTAACAGAAATGTCGCCCGGTTCGACCAACAGGCGTTCGAAGAAATGCTTTCCGACAAGAGCGCTGGCCCGATCCAAAAGCGAGCCCGCACAAAGAAGACCCGCAAGGAGTGGAGGACCCGGTCCTTCGTTTCCTACTCAGGCTCTTGCAGAGATACCCTCTGTCGCTCAAGACGGCGGAGATGACTCTCCTGCGGCCCCACTCCAGACCATAGACGACTCTGCTGTCCCCAAGTCCGGCAGAAGAAAATATTATGGTGCTGGACTTGCAGGGGCAAAGAGGAACTCTATGCGATCCGAGCCGCATAAGGTACTAGCCGCATGGAGAAAGCTTATGCGGCAACATCCGCCAACCATAAAGAAAACTCATGCGGCCACATCTGTCAGCCGCATAGCTTGCGGCTACAGTTGCCAACCGCATGGATGAAACTTATGCGGTTACTGAAGTCAATCGCTTGCAGAAAACCCATGCGTCCATAATTGCCAACCCCTAGTCGCACAAGATCAACTCATCCGACAGCTAGAGACAGCCGCATGCAGACAACCTGCACGGTTTCTAATCCTGGCCGCATAGCGTCTGTTCCACGCTTCTCTCGATCAGTCTTCGATCGTCTCTCATGCGGTCCTGACCCTGATGGTTCTCTGGATGATAAACCAGACTCTGTGGTATCCAACTTGGACTCTTCCTATTATGCACCCGTAAGTGCTAAAAGGAAGAAGTCTAGGGCAGCACGGGCTCACCAAGCCCTGTCAG
This sequence comes from Iris pallida, assembly GCA_029216955.1. Lineage (NCBI taxonomy): Eukaryota > Viridiplantae > Streptophyta > Magnoliopsida > Asparagales > Iridaceae > Iris > Iris pallida. Next base: position 35,881 of record JANAVB010018882.1, on the reverse strand, counting down.
CTGCTCCAATCTCTGACTATCGGAGCGTCCTGCTGATTATCACGCAGGCCCTAATGAAAAGTTGTATAAGGCTACTCGTACCCTGCCCCCTGTGGCCAATGGGTGGGGTAGTCATCAAGCATCTCCCAGTAACGAGCGAAGGCAAGTATACGTGCTACCTTCAAATCAGGGAGCAGGTGGGAGGCCTACACACTCGCGTGCCCGAAATTCCCGAGCCAGCAAGGCAAGTGACTTGTGTGAGGCCTTCCTCCACAAACGCAAGGAAAGAGAAGATGCATCGGGGTGCAAAGAGTCCTTCCACGGACGTCACTGCACCCAAGTTATCGTCAACTGTTGCTGCAAAAGCACGACGATGCAAGAAGACCGGCAGTCTGTCTTTCAAAGATTGCAACAGCCATCTTTAGAAGACGAGGCACTACCCGTCATCTCCTGCAACTCTGCTTGGAAGGTCCCCACTGATGGAAGAGAGAAGAAGACGAATATTCCCAGCCCGAAGATCTCAACCACTGCGACTAAAAGACTATCGTCTAAGTGGGTGCCCACCACCGGAGTTTTCTAAGGTACTCGCTCTAAGACGAAATCTGCTACAGTGGAAGATTCGTCGTCCATAATGCAGGGGGTTGCTGGGGCTGGGGGTAGCACCCCTCCGAGCCTCTACAGCAATCCGATGTTCCAAGAAGATGAGCCAGGGGAGACAACTCTCCCATCAGATACAGCAAACCTCGACGTCCCCGACGACGTCCACAACTCCCATGACGAGGCGAACTCGGAGACTGGGGTACTGTTCCTTCCGAATCTGAGTCAAAAGGGAATATACCTTCATACCTCGATGATTTTTCGCTACAGGGATACGATTCAGAGGGCACTTCCTCTATCGCTTCGTCTATCTCTCCTCATGTGAAGACGATATTCATGATAGACAGCAACCAAGGTGGTTCCAGTGATCGCCAGCGCATCGACAGTCTTGAAGCCATATTGCTTGCTTTGGTTAAGTCTGTAGACGAGATTAAGCGGCCCTTCCAACTCTGCAAGGAGGGACGCCTGGCCAAATAAGCGCGGGTCCCGCGGTCAATAAGGACTCGAATTCGGCGGCACCAAACCCGGGCAATAATCCTCCGGAAACAACGGCCCCCACTGTCGTGGACGAAGCACGCGAAGCGAGAAGAGCGGTCCAGGAGCTCCAAGCCATGTTCTACGCTCGAGAAAACTCTCAAGACCTCAGAATACGGCAACCGTACCCTGCTGCATGGAGGGATTCCATTCCCACCAAGATATAAGCCGTTCAATATCAATCCTTATGATGGCAAGACCTCGGCAAGTCGGTACATCACTTACTTCGAGGTCACCACCGACCATCTGCCCCATGACGATGCCATCCTCACACGATTATTCATCGGGGCATTGGAAGGAGTCGCCTTCGACTGGTATCGCAACCTGCCGGACAACTGTATCCACTCCTTCGCCGGCTTCAAGCGCATGTTCTTGGAGAGATTCTACGAAGTAGGGCAGGACATCACCATGTCCACCCTCATGGACGTCGTCCAAGGGAAGAAAGAGCTGACAAGGAACTACATCGAGCGGTTCCGCCAAACCGCCATGAAGCTGCCCTTTGGAAATCCAGATTCCTCCTTGATTGAAATTTGCCAAAAGAGACTCCTATCACGACCCGCACCCGCTAAAAGGGCACGTGACGCGACAACGCCTAGTCCTCACCGAAAAATCAGCGTGGAACGCTGTAGATGTTTCTACTCTAAACAGTTTATATATAACAAAAACCTGTCGAGAATATGGTCAACTCCGAACGGAGGACAAACAATGAATATATGATACTCAATCACGACTCTAAGATAACAAAGTAAAGACTGAAATAAAAAGACAACAAGACTAAAATAATATATAACCTGTCAAGTCCAACCCAAAGAATATATACAGTCCAAGTCTCTAATACAGTCAATAATAATAAAGTCTCAAAAGTAGCTGGAGACAACGTCCAGTACAAAAGACCTATTCTAACTAAGCAATAGGTAGGGTCTCGCCAGGCGGAGCTAAGCCCTGCTGGACCAAAGTCTCCAAGTCTATGCCCACTACATCATCCGGACCGTAGTAGGTACTGTAGTCTCCCTCATCTGCATCTGTAATATTTTCAACATATCCTGTCAGGATGGAACGAGTACATCTACTAACAGCAGTTCACAAGATATGATAAAAGCTACAAGACTGTAAATAGATAGTATACCAGAAAATCATGGAATATACATGTGAATATCATGGCAAGGTAAGCTATAAATCCAGAGCTAGAAAAAGGCAAGTAACTGATCATGGCATGTACAAGATCAAGAATCATATCTCTAGTGTGTGAATACTAGCTACAACATGTGGCCGACTTGGGTCTTACACAAGGTCTACTGGCCTGGTTAATCAAACGTGGAGTGTATGATTAACACTCACAAGGTCTAAAAGAATAACAAGGTGGATAATGACCACACATCTACACTAGTACTCCCCGTCCCCGACTGGTAGAGTGGATCCAAGCAAGACACGTTACGACACGGGATTCCACGAGAAGGGAGCAAGTCTCCTCGAGAATCGGTGTCCATATACTGCACAAGAACTACAAGGGGCTTGCACAGGATATACCAAGATAACGAAGAATAACATCTCATGTCGGATCCATGAATACCAATCCGTGTGACCAATGTGTCGAGAACAAGCATATCTACACTAATTACATGAATTATAACAGTTATCGTAAATTGAAAAAGTGTCAGAGAATGTACTCACCTGAAATATGATATAGTACGTCAATCGGAGCAAATGCAGCGTCTCGAGGACCTATAGAGAACAAGACATATCAATACTATGTTTAGAAAGTAAAATCAAATCAATTTGAATCCTATTAAGTCATTCTAGGTCAAGCCATGTCAAACTAGACTGTACGAGGTCAACCTAAGTCATATTAGGTCTAACTGGGTCAAACTGGGTCAATGCAAGTCAAACGGAATAAATCGGGATTGATTTGAGTCAACAATTGACTTTTTGGTCAACCGATCAACTTTGGTCAACCGTGGTCAACTGTGGTCAACCCTGGTCAACCCTAGGTCAACTCTAGGTCATTGGTGACTAACAGTTGACTTTCGATCAACTGGACAAGTTTAAAGGAATTTGGAACTAAATTGGGTAAAGTGTTGACCCATAGTTGACTTTTGGTCCAAAAAGTCAACCATGGTCAACCGGGGTCAAGACTAGGTCTAGGCGGCTATTTTACCCATTACCAACCTCTACAACCCATATCCAAGTCCATCTTGGAATTCGAAACTCATTTCTTGGCCATAGGCCAAATTCCTATTTTACCCTTAAAAAGGGCAAAATTCTACCTTCGGCGATTATCTAGTTAGCCTACCTACGCTAATATTTTGACCCGATCTTCCTAGGATAGTAGGGTACTATCCTATAGGTTCGTTATCTATGAAAATACCTAGATAAAGTGGACGTCTAGTCCACCTTACGGCCCGTTGTAGATATCTTGAATATTTTAAGATACGCACTGATACGGTGCGATACCGGTGCCCTACGACCCCGTTTTCCACTCGGAAGCCTACCCGTAAAATCTAAATCACGTATCCTAGGCCTATGTCAAGTTTCGTCGCGATCCGATACTCGGAACTCGATTTCGCCCTCTAACTCGACTTCTACTAAAACCCCCTTTTAGCTCTCGCTCCAAATTCTCTTCCTTAACTCTTCCCCTAACTTCTTCTTCTAACCCCTTTCTCATATTTCTCCTCTAATTCTTCTTCTAACTCCTCCTTCCTATTCCTCTACTAATTTCTCTAACTTCTTCTAATTTCCTTCTCCTCTAACCCTTTCTATTCCTTATTTCTTCTTACTTTTTTCTTCTACTTCTTCTTATTCTCTTCTAACTTTTCCTAACTTCTCTCTCTAATTCTCTTTCTAAACTTCTTTCTAACTATCAATCTATCTATATATATACATATATATATATATATATACATATATCTATATATAAGGGGGAGGGGGGTTTATAGGCTTATAGGGCCAAAATAGGGGGTTTAAGGGGGGGGGCTGCTCATTTGCTGCAACTGCTGCTTGCTCCTGCTGCTGCAGCTGCGCTTGCTGCTGCCATATATATATATATATATATATATATATATATATATATATAAATACACCCACACACATATATCTACCTATATATAAATACACACACACACCCATCTCTCTATATATATATATTATATATATATATATATATATATATATATATATATACACACACCCACACACATATATAGATATATATATAAATATAGACACACGCACACACAAATACTCACACACTCACACAAATACTCACACACTCACGCAATACCACCACCACTCTCTACACCACTCTCTACACACACTCACACAAATACATATATATATACTACATACACATATATATATATACATATATACATATATATATATATATACCATTTAAATAGAAAACCCCAAATTAATCTCTTAACCTAGATTTTAGGAAACCTAATAAATTCTAGGGGCAAAGGGTGGAGAATCACCTCCTCTACAACTATTGTGAAGGAAATAAATGAATTAGAGGAATAATTAGGGAATTTATGAGCTTACCTAAAAGTGGTTGCTTGGAGGAAGAAAGAACTTGGAGAAAGAAATAAAATTTGAGGGAGAGAGAGAGAGAGACTTAATGAAGAAGTAAAAAGGGGGGGACTTGACTTGGCCGGCCACCTCTTGGGGGGCTATTGGGTTGGGATCCAATAAGGCCCCAACCCATTAAGCTTAGTTTGGTTTGGTTTGAAATCGGTTTGGTTCGGTTCGTTTCGGTTTAGCTCTAACTAACTAAATTAGCCTCTATAATGACTAATTAAGCCATAGAAGTTGGGTTAATAATTTCTAGCCTAATTATGATGGTATGTGGGCTAAGCCCAGCTAGTATGGGGGTCCCACTAGGGTCCAGGCTACCCGGGTCTCCAATTTGAGTCCGAATTGGATAAAATCCAAACCAATCCAAATAAATCCCAAAAAATCACATAAAATCAAATAAAATTCCTAAAAATTATAAAACTTGAAAAAATGACAAAAATACCCCTAATTTGAAAACTGGGGGTGATAATCTACCCTCCTTAAAAAAATTTCGTCCTCGAAATTGAATGAGAACTAACACAGCAATCTTGAATAGAACAAGAAAAGAAAAAGATATAATTTTACCTCAAGGCTCGAAGAGATATGGGAATCGCTCCCGTATGTCATCCTCCCTCTCCCAGGTGGACTCACCTGGAGAGTGGTGTCTCCATGCAACGCGAACCAAGGGAATGACCTGGTTCCGGAGCACCTTCTCTCTTCGGTCCAAGATCTCGACCGGCTTCTCTGGGTAGCTGAGTGTCGGTCCCACCTCGATCTCTGAGTGGTCTAAGACGTGACTGGGATTTTCCATGTAACATCTCAGCTACGACACGTGGAACATACTGTGCACTCCCTCTAGTGCAGGCGGTAACTCCAGTCGGTAAGCCACTGTACCGACCCTGCCCAGGATACGGAATGGTCTGATGTATCGTGGACTAAGCTTCCCGCCGCCACCAAAATGAATCGTGCCACGCGTCGGAGAAATCCGCAGAAAGACAAGATCATCAATCTAGAACAAGACACAAGACTTAGAGCTTGATCTAAAACAATCACAATCAGACTCAAATACTAGAAAAATCTAAACTATACCTCAAACTCCAATGGCCTCCGGTGGCTATCGGCCCAATGCCGCTGCCTATCATACGCCACCCGAAGTCGATCTCTGATAACCCTGACCTTCTCCGCAGCATCCACTACCATCTCAGGGCCAAGCAAAACTCTCTCGCCGACATCATCCCAAGACAAGGGAGTACGGCACCTTCGTCCGTATAGAGCCTCGAAAGGTGACATCTCTATACTGGCTTGGTAGCTATTGTTGTAAGCAAACTCTACCAAGTGAAGGTGGTCCTCCCAAGATCCTCCGAAGTCCAAGACACAGGTACGCAGCATATCTTCGAGGGTCTGAATCGTCCTCTCCGACTGTCCGTCTGTCTGGGGGTGGTATGCGGTACTGAACTTGAGCGATGTGCCCAAGCTAAGCTGCAAACTCTGCCAGAAGTGGGAAGTGAATCGGCTGTCCCGATCCGAGACTATACTCTCTGGCACCCCGTGTAATCGGACTATCTGCCGCACGTACATCTCGGCCAACCTCTCCGTCGACAAACCCACTTTGAAAGACAAAAAGTGGGCCGATTTGGTCAATCGATCAACAATGACCCAAATCGCATCCTTCCCTCCTGGAGAGCGCGGAAGCCCAGATACAAAGTCCATAGTGATATGCTCCCACTTCCACTCAGGAATGGGTAGTGGCTGGAGCAATCTACCGGGTCTCTGCCTCCCGGCCTTCACCTGCTGGCACACCAAGCATCTCGAAACGAACTGAGCCACCTCTCGTTTCATACCATACCACCAAACATGCTGTCTCAAGTTTCTATACATCTTGTTGGCTCCTGGATGCATAGAGTACTGAGAACGGTGCGCCTCCTGAAGAACCTCCTCCCGAAGTCCTCCGCTCGGCACGCACAATCTGGTACCATGCCTCAACGACCCATCCCCTGCTAAAGAGAACTCATCCAACAGCCCTATCTGGACCTGCTCCCTGATGACTCTCAGAGCCTCATCCTCGAACTGAGCTGCCCTGACTCTCTCCATCAGCTTCGACTGCACCTGCAGACCCCACATCTGCGCCTCGAACCCAGGAACTATCACCTCTATGCCCAAGCTCTCCAGATCTGCCAGAAGGTGACGATCCATCGTCAAACACATAGCCACTGGATACCTGCTCAAAGCATCCACGACCACGTTAGCCTTCCCTAGATGGTACTGCAAGGATATATCAAAATCCTTATCAGCTCTAACCATCGCCTCTATCTCATATTCAGCTCCTTCTGGGTAAACACGTACTTCAAGCTCTTATGGTCAGTATAGATCTCCACACGTTCTCCGTACAGATAGTGTTTCTACAGCTTCAAAGCAAAGATGACGCTGTCAGCTCAAGATCGTTGGTAGGGTAATTCCTCTCATGAGGACGTAACTGCCTGGATGCATAGGCAATTACCTTCCCGTGCTGCTGAAGGACACAACCCAAACCCCGTCCTGAAGCATCACTGTAGATCGTATAACCACCAGATCCAGATGGCAGCGTCAAGATAGGAGCCGTAGTCAACCTCGCCTTCAGCTCCTCGAAGGCGGCTTGGCACTCATCGGACCAAACAAATTCCTTGTCCTTCCTGGTAAGACGGGTCATCGGCTGGGCAATCCTGGAAAAGTCCTGCACGAACCTCCGGTAATAACCTGCCAGACCCAGAAAACTCCGAACCTCTGCTACTGAGCTCGACGTCGACCAGGACTCCACTGCAGAAATCTTCTTCGGATCCACTAAAATCCCCTAGCCAGAGACAACGTGGCCTAGGAACTCCACGCGATCCAAGAAGAACTCGTACTTGGACAACTTCCCATACAGTTGCTCCCTCCTGAGAGTGTCCAACACAATCCTCAGGTGCTCCTCGTGCTCCTCTGGCATCTTCGAATAGATGAGGATGTCATCAATGAAGACCACCACGAACTTGTCAAGGTACTGATGAAATACCTTGTTCATCAAGTTCATGAATACCGCCGGGGCGTTGGTCAACCCAAACGGCATGACGGTATACTCATACTGGCCATAGCGAGTCTGAAAGGAAGTCTTCGGAATGTCATCCCGCTTCACCTTCAGCTGATGGTACCCGGTGCGCAAGTCAATCTTCGAGAATACTCTCGCCCCGCTCAACTGGTCGAACAAGTCTCAATCCTTGGCAAAAGATACTTGTTCTTGATGGTAAGGTTGTTGAGCGCCCTGTAATCAATACACAGACGTACCGTACCATGCTTCTTGGGGACAAAAAGAACTGGCACGGCCCAAGGTGAAGAGCTAGATCGAATAAAGCCCTTGTCCTCCAGCTTGTCGACCTGCTTCTTCAGCTCCGCTAACTCGCTATTGTTGATTCTATAAATGTGCTGGGAGATAGGCTCAGCGCCCGGCACTAGGTCTATAGAAAACTCAACATCACGATCTGGCGGCATCCCGGGCAGCTCCTCAGGAAAGCCATCCAAGAACTCAGCAATAAGTGGATGTGGCAACACCGGCCCCGCCAACAACGCTCCGCAAAATCCATCTCCCTGCTCCACTGCACCCCTGGTGAACTCATACTCCGGCTCTCCCGATGGCCTAAAAAGAATCCTACCCCCTCTGCAATCGATGCTAGCGTGGTGCATGCTCAACCAATCCATACCGAGTACCACATCGTAACTCGAAAGTGGCATTACGAGCAAACACGCACTCAGCTCCCGGCCTCTCAAAGAAACTCTTCGCCCCTTGCAAATATTATTAACCAGGATGATGCCATTCCCAGTCATAATCTTGCAAGTCCTACCAAGATACTCAGCAATAATATTGTGCCTAAGTGCAAAAGAAACTGACACAAAACTGTGCGTAGCACCTGAATCAAACAATGCTAAGGCAGGAAAAGAATCAAGAAGAACCGAACCTGCAACTATATCTGCGACTGGCTCGATCTCCTCGACTGTAAGAGCAAAAGCTCTACCCTGAACACCCCGCTACTGGTGGTGCTGTACAAACCGCTGCTGCTGGGTCGGAAGCGGACCCCTCTGCTGCACTGCAGGTACTCTCGCCGATGCCCCCTGAGCTGCTACTGCTCTACGGGCTACCCTACGAGGATTCCCAGGACAATCCCTCAACTGATGTCCAGCCTCCCCGCAGTAGAGGCACAAACCTAGCCTCTTCCGGCAAACCTCCCAGACGTGACCAGGCCTCTTGTAGAAGTGGCAAGGAGCCTCATGCTGAGCCTGCCTCGGCTGAGTGTGCTGCACCTGCTGCTGCTGAACTGGTGCTCGGGTCTGAACCTGCGGCTGGTGATGCTGGAAAGAACGATGCTGAAGCTGAGGGCGCTTAGCAGCCCCAGCGCTGCTAGTAGCCCCCGAGAAATGATCACGCTCCCTCTTGGGCTTCAAGCCCCACTCCCGCTCAACCTTGCGGGCCTCCGCATAGATCTGGGCATACGTCTCATAGAAGGAGGGAATGAGGTGCTTGATATCCCAAGCGAGTCCCTCCCTGAACCGGCTCGCCCTGATCTCTGGGTCTCGAACCATATACTCTGCGTATCGGCTCAGACGGCCGAACTCCGCTACGTACTCCTCCACAGATAGACTGTCCTGCTGCAGATCCTGGAACTGTCGCACCAGGTCAATCTTGTCCGTGGGTGAAAAAAACTTCTCCTTGAAGAGGAGCTTGAACTCTGCCCAAGTATGGCCCTCTTCAGCTAGGGCTGGCTCGTTTCTGAACCAGGTGTGTGCAATATCTAGCAACTGCAAACCTATCGCCTCGACCTTCAGGTCGTCAGCTAGGTGGGAGGCCCTCATCTGCCGCTCGATATCCTCGAGCCAATCATCTGCAAATTCCGCTAAAATCACGGGGCCCGAGCTTCTTGAAGTCCTGGATATCCCTGTACCTCGGTCGCGTCCCCGGATGAGGAGCCTTCTGCTCCACGGCTGCAAGGGCCAACTGATGGGCATCCTCCATGCCCTGATGCATCGCGTCTGTCTGCCTTTGCTGAGCCTCGGTTTGGGCTCTCTGAGTCTCCAGTATCTGCTGGAGGAAGGTAAGCATCTGCCCTATATCCGTAGGCAGAGGAGGTGGAGGTGGAAGTACGCCCGCAACTGGCGGAGGAATCCGCTGCGCAGGAGGAGGAAGAGCGCCCACGACAGCTCCCGGCACTACGGGAAGAGCACCCGCAACCCCAGGGACTGTCATCGAGGTAGCTGGAGGTGTACCTCCTAGAGCTCTAACAGAAGTCCCATCTGCAGGGGAGGTGACCGGAGCCTGTCCGCCAGAGGTGGCAGACCTCTCCGTCTCCCCGTGCTCCTCGCCAGGAGAATGAGTCATCACTATCCCGGAGACAAATTGAAAAGAAGATATCAATATGGCACATGAAGGCAATATCAAAGAAGGACAGCTAGAATGCAGTAAATCAATATCAAAGACGATAAGCAAGATAAGCAAGGAAAGATCCTACTGTGATTGAGCACTCTTAACCTACTACCACCTATGTGTAACACAGGCTCGTAGTCAACACTCTAAGACGAGTGCCGCCACGACATCGCACTAATTGCGACTTCAGGACCTGCGTGGGCCACCACTAAAATGTGTCACGACCCACACCCGCTAAAAGGGCACGTGACGCGACAACGCCCAGCCCTCACCGAAAAATTGGCGTAGAACGCTGTAAATTTTTCTACTCTAAACAGTTTATATATATAACAAAAACTTGTCGAGAATATGGTCAACTCCGAACGGAGGACAAGCAATGAATATATATATATGAGTACTCAATCACGACTCTAAGATAACAAAGTAAAGACTGAAATAAAAAGACAACAAGACGATAAAATAATACATAATCTGTCAAGTCCAACCCAAAGAATATATACAGTCCAAGTCTCTAATACAGTCCATAATAATAAAAGTCTCAAAAGTAGCTGGAGACAACGTCCAGTACAAAAGACCTATTCTAACTAAGCAATAGGTAGGGTCTCGCCAGGCGGAGCTAAGCCCTGCTGGACCAAAGTCTCCAAGTCTATGCCCACTACGTCATCCGGACTGTAGTAGGTACTGTAGTCTCTCTCATCTGCATCTGTCATATTTTCAACATATCCTGTCAGAATGGAACGAGTACAATCTACTAACAGCAGTTCACAAGATATGATAAAAGCTACAAGACTGTAAATAGATAGTATATACCAGAAAATCATGGAATGTACATGTGAATATCATGGCAAGGTAAGCTGTAAATCCAGAGCTAGAACAAGGCAAATAAACTGATCATAGCATGTACAAGAATCAAGAATCATATCTCTAGGTGTGTGAATACTAGCTACAACATGTGGCCGGCTTGGGTCTTGCACAAGGTCTACTGGCCTGGTTAATCATACATGGAGTGTATGATTAACACTCACAAGGTCTACAAGAATAACAAGGTGGATAATGACCACACATCTACACTAGTACTCCCCGTCTCCGACTGGTAGAGTGGATCCAAGCAAGACACGTTACGACACGGGATTCCACGAGAAGGGAGCAAGTCTCCTCGAGAATCGGTGTCCATATACTGCACAAGAACTACAAGGGGCTTGCACAGGATATACCAAGATAACGAAGAATAACATCTCATGTCGGAATCCATAAATACCAATCCGTGTGACCAATGTGTCGAGAACAAGCATATCTACACTAATTACATGAATTATAACAGTTATCGTAAATTGGAAAAGTGTCAGAGAATGTACTCGCCTGAAATATGATATGGTACGTCAACAGGAGCAAATGCAGCGTCTCGAGGACCTATAGAGAATAAGACGTATCAATACTATGTTTAGGAAGTAAAATCAAATCAATTTGAATCCTATTAAGTCATTCTAGGTCAAGACGCATCAAACTAGACTGTACGAGGTCAACCTAAGTCATATTAGGTCTAACTGGGTCAAACTGGGTCAATGCAAGTCAAACGGAATCAATCGGGATCGATTTGAGTCAACAGTTGACTTTTTGGTCAACCGATCAACTCTGGTCAACTGTGGTCAACTGTGGTCAACCCTGGTCAACCCTTGGTCACCTCTAGGTCACTGGTGACTAACAGTTGACTTTCGGTCAACTGCACAAGTTTAAAAGAATTTGAAACTAAATTGGGTAAAGTGTTGACCCATAGTTGACTTTTGGTCCAAAAAGTCAACCGTGGTCAACCGGGGTCAAGACTAGGTCTAGGCGGCTATTTCTACCCATTACCAACCTCTACAATCCATATCCAAGTCCATCTTGGACTTCGAAACTCATTTCTTGGCCATAGGCCAAATTCCTATTTTACCCTTAAAAAGGGCAAAATTCTACCTTCGGCAATTATCTAGTTAGCCTACCTACGCTTGATATTTTGACCCGATCTCCCTAGAGTAGTAGGGTACTATCCTATAGGTTCGTTATCTACCAAAATACCTAGATAATGTGGACGTCTATTCCACCTTACGGCCCGTTGCAGATATCTTGAATATTTCAAGATACGCACTGATACGGCGCGATACCGGTGCCCTACGACCCCGTTTTCCACTCGGGAGCCTACCCGTAAAATCTAAATCACGTATCCTAGGCCTATGTCAAGTTTTGTCGCGATCCGATACTCGGAACTCGATTTCGCCCTCTAACTCGACTTCTACTAAAAACCCCCTTTTAGCTCTCGCTCCAAATTCTCTTCCTTAACTCTTCCCCAAACTTCTTCTACTAACCCCTTTCACATATTTCTCCTCTAATTCTTCTTCTAACTCCTCCTTCCTATTCCTCTACTAATTTCTCTAACTTCTTCTAATTTCCTTCTCCTCTAACCCTTTCTAATTCCTTATTTCTTCTTACTTCTTTTCTTCTACTTCTTCTTATTCTCTTCTAACTTTTCCTAACTTCTACTCTCTAATTCTCTTTCTAAACTTCTTTCTAACTATCAATCTATCTATATATATACATATCTATATATATATACATATATATATAAGGGGGGGTTTATAGGCTTATAGGGCCAAAATAGGGGGTTTAAGGGGGGCTGCTCATTTGCTGCTACTGCTGCTTGCTCCTGCTGCTGCAGCTGCGCTTGCTGCTGCCACTGCTGCAGCTGCATCTCCTTCCTCTCCTTCATCTACTTCTCTATATATATATACCCATATATATATATATATATATATATATATATATATATATATATATATATATATATATATATATATATATATATATATATACACTCACACACATATATCTACCTATATATAAATACACACACACCCATCTCTACATATATGTAGATATATGTGTGTGAGTGTATATATATATATATATATATATATATATATATATATATATATATATATATATATATATATATATATATACACCCACACACATATATAAATATATATATAAATATAGACACACACACAAATACTCACACACACACAAATACTCACACACACACACAAAAAAAAAAATAGACACACACAAATACTCACACACTCACACAACACCACCACCACCACTCTCTACACCACTCTCTACACACACTCACACAAATACATATATATATACTACATACACATATATATATATATATACATATATACATATATATATATATACCATTTAAATAGAAAACCCCCAAATTAATCTCTTAACCTAGATTTTAGGAAACCTAATAAATTCTAGGGGCAAAGGGTGGAGAATCACCTCCTCTACAACTATTGTGAAGGAAATAAATGAATTAGAGGAATAAATAGGAAATTTATGAGCTTACCTAAAAGTGGTTGCTTGGAGGAAGAAAGAACTTGGAGAAAGAAATGAAATTTGAGGGAGAGAGAGAGAGAGACTTAATGAAGAAGTAAAAAGGGGGGGACTTGACTTGGCCGGCCACCTCTTGGGGGGCTATTGGGTTGGGATCCGATAAGCCCCCAACCCATTAAGCTTAGTTTGGTTTGGTTTGAAATCGGTTTGGTTCGGTTCGTTTCGGTTTAGCTCTAACTAACTAAATTAGCCTCTATAATGACTAATTAAGCCATGGAAGTTGGGTTAATAATTTCTAGCCTAATTATGATGGTATGTGGGCTAAGCCCAGCTAGTATGGGGGTCCCACTAGGGTCCAGGCTACCCGGGTCTCCAATTTGAGTCCGAATTGGATAAAATCCAAACCAATCCAAATAAATCCCAAAAAATCACATAAAATCAAATAAAATTCCTAAAAATTATAAAACTTGAAAAAATAACAAAAATACCCCTAATTTGAAAACTGGGGGTAACAACTCCTCCCAATAATCAGTCTCTGGATGGGCGAAAGTCAATTCAAGGACTGGAAGACGTTCATCATCAGCGCCACAAGCGCCGAAGAACGATTGAAGAAGGCTCGCCAACTGGGATTGCACATCTCGGATAGAGAGAATAAGGGCAAGCATCCCAACAACGATAATGGGGGTATCCCCTCCAACAATCGGAACAGCAGGGGAAAGCAGGCTATGGTGACCGACACGGCACAGAAAACTGAGCCAAAGCCGGCAGACAAACAATGGCCGTAAATCACTTACTCCTTCGAAGACGGTCACGTCAAGCCCATCTTGGACATGCTCATACAAGGGGACAGAATTCAGCTTCCTCCACCAAGACGAAAACTACGGCCGGCAGAGATAGATAACCCAAAGTACTGCCATTATCATCGCTACGTCCATCATGCTACACACGACTGCTACCAGCTGAAACGGTATATCCAAAACCTCATCGATTCGAACGCTTTGGCCATCGATTTCGAAGAGGTAACGGTGGCAGCCAATATGGTGTCGGTACAATTCGGCAGCTTCCCTCCGACGGAAACTCAAGACGGGGGGGTCCCCATCCCTCTGGCGACAATGGAGATTACTAATCTTTTATCTCCCCGAGATCAGGCTGCTGGTTTGGTGCCCCTCACCACATCACGAGGGGAGGTCATATGGATCCATCCAGACTTAGTATCGGAAGTAATTCGGCCCATGTCGTCTTCTATCTGCAAGAAAAAGAATAGAAAAATTAGATCCTGCCGCACAATCTCGACAGACATCGAAGAAGCTACAGCCGTCGTCACGTGATCTGGGGCACAATCCCAACCTGTAGCTGACAACCCGGCTGAAGATCACCAGCCCGCTACAACCGACGCTCCGGGACCGGCTCAGCCTTCGACGACCGACAAGCCTAGGTCGAGGGAGACTCGCTTCGACAAATCCCTCGGAAAAGAGGCAGTCCAAGGGCTAGAAAGGCCCTACAACTTCGACATCTTGGCAAAATTGGCCAACACACCGGCTAAGTTGTCATTATACGAGCTCCTGAGACTCTCCAAGGATGTTCGTGCAGCTTTGAGCGATGCACTCCAAAATGTCGATGCATACCTGGCTCAAATTAACCTCACGGGAGAAAACTCGCCTGCGGATCTCCAAGACAGCGCCTGCACGGGAGCAATGCCCAACATCGTCTTCACTCCGCAGGACATGCTCATCAAAACTAATCTGCACGATCGCCCACTATACTACACTGGATACATCGGCGACGTAAAGGTGGATCGGATGCACATTGATCCGGGCTCTTCCATAAGCATTATCCCGAAGGGTCTGCTACATCATCTCCGCATCCCAATGCATCGCCTGACGCCTACAAGTACCGCCATCAGCGGTTTCAATTCGGGCAGGAGCTACCCTATTGGAAAGATTCGTCTGAAGTGTCAAATTGAAGACCTCCAATTCGAAGTCACCTGCTACGTCATAGATGCAGACACTTCTTACAACATCCTCTTGGGGCGCCCGGGGATATACGATTATATGATCGTGCCTTCCACGCTGCACCAGTGCTTCAAATATGTCGACAAATACGGCTTCGTGAGGACAAAATTTGCTGATATCGATCCCTTCAAAGGGGTCGAATCTTACTACTCAGACTCCTGCCTGTAGGAAAAGTCGAAGAAGCATCTTGGTGAAGGAGATGTACAATCTAGTACCGAGACAGCCACAGGATCAGAAGAGCCTCTGACGATCCACCTCCAAGCTCGTAAATCGGGCAGGTCTGTACCCCTTACCACCACTCTGCGTAAGGACGCAATCAGCCTCTCGGCACAAGAAGAGCAGATGATAATCCGGCTGCCAAGGTCTGGCCAAGTACCAAGATCCACAACAGGGCCACTAACAATCAGACTGCCGAGAGTCGGTCAGCCCCAAACAGAGAAGCTCAATCCCTCTGACAAACCACTGACGATACGTCTTCCCAAGAAGGGTCGTCACCCCGATGCAAGATCTGACACTTCTAGCAAACCAGCCATACCTCGCCCCATATCGAGTACCAAACTGGGGGTCGCTAGTCTGCCAACAACTCCACGCTCAGCTCCAGCAACTGAACCGCTGACGATCAAGCTCCCCAGGTCGTCCTCTCAGTCTTCATTCACACAGGGGGTAGCCGAAGAGGAGCCGGAGCTAGCCAAGTATGTGGCTGCCCACACTGATGTTCCCTCCGTAGATGATGTAATCCCTCTAGAAAAGATACCTTACTTCATCAATAAAGGGCTATCTTTGAACTACCTTGAGCTTAATAAGCTTTATACAATGTACGCTATGGAACACGGTATAGGCACTCACCTACACACACAGGTGACAAATGTCTACACCATAATCCAGCTTACTCCAGCAGAAGATGCTTACCGAATAATCGAGGGAGGGGACCATCCAATCATCTTCGACAGGAAGGACGATCCGCATCCCTTCACCATAGAAGAAGTCGACCTTGGATCGGATGCCGGGAGACTACCTCTGTATCTTTATAGCCTCCAATCTAAACATCTCATGCAGAAACAGGGGTATGATCTCGAAACGACACCGGGTTTGAACTACGGTACTGGACGACGATTACCTTTGAAGCCCCTGGTCCCGGCTGGCAAACCACGGGACTACTATAGCAAGACTCGATGTGGATTAGGATATGTGACACCCACAACGACCCCTGAAAGTTCAGATGAAGAGTGTGACTGGCATTCACATTCGACCGGGTCACCAACTTCTGATTCGGATACCAGCATCGGAGACGTATTCAGACAAGTCCTGTCAGTCAACATGGCATTCACCGATGCATATGAAGAAGATGAAGACATTCCAGAAATTCTCGAGCTAGAGCCGTGGGCCCAACAGCTAGATGAACAATAGAAAAAGCGTTTCGAGCAAAGAGAACCTTCCACTGAGGATGAGGTCATACAAGTTAATCTTGGTGATGAAGCCTCCCCGAAGCAAATCTTCATCAGCCAGAGTCTGACAGATAAAGAGCGAGAGTCGCTGCTCCAACTCGTCAAAGAGTATATCGATGTGTTCACCTGGAGCTATGAAGATATGCCAGGATTGGATCCCGAGATCGTACTCCACAAACTCAATATTCGTCCGAATGTAAAACCTGTCAAGCAACAACAACGACAGTTTTGCCCCGATGTCATGAATGCTATTGAAGCCGAGGTCAACAAATTGATAGCTAGCAGCTTCATTCGCGAAGAGCAGCATCCAGACTGGGTAGCCAACATAGTACCAGTTCTCAAGATGAACAGGAAGATCCGAATATGTATTGACTTCCGGAATCTGAATGAGGCATGCCCTAAAGATGAATTCCCTCTCCCTATCACAGATATTATGATCGACAACACCTGCGGCTTCGAACATATGTCCTTCATGGATGGCTTCTCAGGATACAACCAGATCAAGTTGTTCCCTGATGACAAGAAGCACACATCATTTCGAACACCGATTGGTACATATTGCTACACCGTTATGTCTTTCGGTTTAAGGAATGCTGGCGCTACTTACCAGAGAGCTATGTGCATCATCTTTAGAGACCACTTGCGCAAGACAGTGGAATGCTACGTCGACGACATCGCCGTCAAAAGCCGTTCGAAGGAAGATCATCTACAAGATCTCAGGACAGTGTTCGACCTAATGCGAGCACACAACTTAAAGATGAACCCTACGAAATCATTCTTGGGTGTCTCCAGCGAGAAATTCCTGGGTTTCGTCATCACTTCTCAGGGCATTCACATCGACCCCGAGAAAACAAAGGCAATCATGGAGATGGGTCCCCCGAGAAATCTTCGCGAACTCCGAGGCCTCCAAGGTAGGCTAGCTTACATCAGGAGATTCATCTCTAATCTCTCCGGACGATGTCAACCATTCACCCATCTCATGAAGAAGGGAGTCTCTTTCGTATGGGATGAGGAATGCCAGCGCACTTTCGACAGCATCAAAGAATATTTGTCGAATCCTCCAGTCCTAGTAGCTCATGTTGCTGGAAAGCCATTCCTGCTCTATGTACGAGCTATGGAACATTCTCTTGGTGCCCTATTGGCACAGAACAATGATGCGGGCCACGAACAAGCTATATACTACCACAGTCGAAAGATGATTGGGCCAGAATACCGATACACGGTCGTAGAGAAGGAATGCCTTGCTCTCGTGTTCGCAATCCAGAAGATGCGACACTACGTCACGGGACAAACCATCCACGTGATATCGCGGATCAACCCCCTCAGGGTCCTCATGACAAAACCTGGGGCACTCAGCTCCCGTCTTGCTACCTGGGCGATATTACTATCACCATACCACATGATCTTCGTCCCGCAAAAGGCTGTTAAAGGCCAGGCTCTGGCAGACTTTCTAGCAGCCCATCCAGGTTCAGAGACGAATAGGGTATATGAAGAAATACCGAACGAAGTCACCAGTTCAAATGCAGTCTCCCATGATGCCATCTGGCGAATGTTCTTCGACGACGCTTCGAGAACTGGACCCAAAGGCAACATCATCGTTGGAGTTGGAGTGGTGCTGATTTCTTCCTCCGGCTTGGTGATCAATCTGGCCTACTCACTCACAGAGCCCTGCTCAACTAATGTGGCCGAGTACAATGCCTTGGTCATTGGCCTCCGACTTGCAAAGGAGCTAGGGGTAGAGTATCTTAAAGCATACGGCGACTCACAGTTAATCGTCAATCAGATTCGGGGGTCGTACGAGGTCCGCCACGAAGACATGATCCCGTATCATCAAATAGCAATCGACATCATCTCGTCTCTGGGAGGATTCTTCATAGAACATGTTCCCAGACTCCAAAATATTGAGGCTGATGCCCTAGCTGGTTTGGTCGCTTCCCTAGCTGTACCAAATTACGCTCGTCATCAGGTCGACATAATAGGCCGTGAACTGGTCTATCCTAAGGATAACGTTTGATGCATTGAAAGCTACTCCGTCCTTTCAGTCGACGAAGCACCAGACTAGAGACAGTCGTTCATCGACTTCGTAGTATACGACATCCTGCCAGAGAATCCGAAGGAAGCTACTTCTATCAGAAGACGTTCCCTCAGATTTTTCTATGATACGGAGACAAAAATGCTGTATCGCCGATCCTATGATGGGTTGCTGCTTCGATGTCTATCAAATACAGAAGCCAAGGAAGCCGTATGCAAGGCCCATGATGGTGTCTGTGGAGCCCATCAACTTGGCCCAAAACTGTAAGACCACCTTTGCCTAATGGGTTATTACTGGCCCACGATGGTTACAGATGCAATAGATTATGCACGAAAGTGCAAAGCCTGCCAAATCCATGCCTACTTCATCCACCAGCCATCTGAATTCCTACATCCGACTGTAGCCTCCTGGCCATTCGAAGCATGGGGTATGGACATCGTTGGCCCAATTATCCTGCCTTCATCCAGAGGACACCGATTCATACTCGCAATCACCGATTACTTCTCCAAATGGGTGGAAGCCATCCCATTGGCAGAAGTAAAAACTTCGAACGTGATCAGCTTCCTCAAGCATCATGTTATCTACCGCTTTGGACTGCCCCGAAGGATCATCCACGACAATGGGCCACAGTTTGCAAGCCACGCATTTTATCGGTTCTGCGACAAGCACCGAATTCAGAACATTGCTTCGACACCCTACAACCCAGCAGCCAACGGGTTAGCAGAAGCATTCAACAAAACCATCATCAAGTTACTCAAAAAGTTCGTGTCGTCTAATAAATGCGACTAGAACGAGAAGCTCGGTGAATGCTTGTGGGCGTACCGTACCACAGTCCGAACGGCCACAGGGAACACACCATTCTCCCTGGTGTACGGGAACGAGGCAGTTCTCCCATTAGAGACTCAGATCCTCTCACTCTGCGTCGCCCTCACACATCAGTTGACGACAGACGAAAACCACCATCGCCGACTACAGGAATTGGAGGCCCGAGATGAGAAACGTCTGTTAGCTCAACAGCGAATCGAACTATATCAGGCCAGAATCTCTGGAGCTTTCAACAAGAAGGTCAAGGTCAGAACATTCCAAGTAGGCGATCTCATTCTGGCGGTTCGGAGGCCGATGGTTATGACGCATAAAACCGCCGGTAAATTCTAACCAAAATGGAAAGGCCCGTTCATCATCAAAGTTGTATTCTCCAACGGCGCCTACCGCCTCACAAAACAAAATGGAGACTTGCTCATGTTTCCCATCAACGACAAGTTCCTGAAGAAGTATTATGTCTGAAACAAAATCCTCGAGACATCTCAGAGTGTCGAGTTATGTACCTTCCCGTACCACTGAACTTACATTCTGGCTCCATACATAGAGTCATGTACCCGCTGGTACCTCTGAACTCATTTCCATATGTTCCATACATAGAGTCATATACCCGCTGGTACCTCTGAACTCATTCCCACATTTTCCAATCATACGAGTCATGTACCTGCTGGTACCTCTGAACTCATTCCCATATTTTCCAGTCATAAGAGTCATGTACCCGCTGGTACCGCTGAACTCATACTCACATTTTCCAGATCAATGAGTCACGTGCCCACTGGTGCCACTGAACTCACACTTTCATAATATCGAGTCATGTACCCGCTGGTGCCTCTGAACTCACATCCCGGTTACTCTTTCAGATAGTAAGTCATGTATGATCATACCTATGAATTTTTTTCCTATAAGAGATCCTCCCTCATGATCCACTACCCGCACTCCCAGTGCACAAAAAGGGTAACGGGTCCACAAATTTCCAAAACGACCATGTCGTTGCTACCTCTGAGTCGTTTCACTTTCGCCAAAAACAAATCACCCCTACATAAAACTTTCATGTCCTCATTACCTCTGAGTCATTTTATGTACCCCCTCTTCATTGAGCCCACTCCTGCCATGTCCTCATTACCTCTGCGTGGGAAGGCTCCATGGAAGAAACCTTCATACTTGCCATGTTCTCATTACCTCTGAGTAAGTATGTCGGTTCCCTTTCAACCTATTATCTGTACCCACAACCGGAGTATGACAAGGATAATAGGTCCACAAATGTCCTATGTTGACCACAAATACCCTCTGTTGACCACAAATGTCCTCTGTTGACCACAAATGTCCTCTGTTGACCACAAATGTCCTCAGTCGACCACAGATGATGTACTGGGTCTCCAGTACACGCCCATCCCTTCCCTATCGTGCCTGGGAGCCCAGTTGCTCCCTGGCATTCTCTCGAATATCAAAAATTTCCATAGCTATCTTATCGCGAAGTTGTTCTAGGTATTCCTCTCCAAAACTTGTTACTCATACCTAAAACCAAGGTACGCCCAGGGTAACAGGTCCACAATAATCCCCCAGCAGGTTCAATTCCACAAACACCACGAGTACAAGAAAATGAAGATGAGTTGAAACATGCTCATTTATTCAGAATTTAAAGTGCTACATCATTTGGGATCACACCCCCTTACAAAAAAAGAGCAAAAGAAAATAGAAAACTGATCACTGCTCCGGGGCACATAGCGCCGTGAGACGGTCCGTCAGCAAGGCAACCGACCGCTCAAACCTCTGTGTAGCTCGACACTCCGCCTCTTGGGTCAGCACCGCCGTGTCCTCCAGATGAGCGTGAGCTTGCTAGTTGTCCTCAAATTTCTTGAAAGCCCGCTCCAGGTTAGAAGAAGATCGGAAAACCTTCTCGGCCTCCCGAACGATTGACTCATGTTCCGTATGAGCAGCATTCAGCTCCGACTCTAGGAAGGCCAATTCCCTCTGAAGCGCGAGAATCCGCTCCTTCGTGTTAGCTATTCCGCGAGAAGCAGCCTCTTCCCGAGTCCTACAAGCTTGACTTCGACGATCCAGCCTGTCATACGAAGCGGAAAGCTCATCAAGGTCCCCCTTCACAACTGGTCCGGCAGTGTCTTGAGCGAGCTTTATTCTATCCCGAGCGGCAATAAGGAAGCCCCGCTCCCGTTCAATCGCAGCAGGCAAGTCAGCTTGCCGTAACACCAGCAATCGGGTCATAAGCTGATCAGCCTCTGCCAACTTGGGCTCCAGGAGCGCAACCAACCCCACCCCGCCAGAAAGAGTCTTCAAAGTTTCAATCTGACCCCGAGCACACTGCAGGGACAGAGAAAAAGGGATCCCCCATTCTACGGCAGCATCTATGTCCCTCTTTAAATGGCGATAGAAGCTGTCGACCACATCCTGCGACACCTCGTCCAGAGCCTCCGAAGAAGCCGACGTCAACGAGAGTGTAGCTGGCAACACTGAAGAAGACGTGACAGAATCTGCCACTCTTGCCACGAGGAAAACAAACTCCGTACGGAAGGACGCCTGAACAGCGGCCAACTCCTCTTCAGCAGCCCGCAGAACTTGAATGCTCGGCAGGGCCGAGAAGTCAATCTCCGAAGCCGTATAAGCAGCAGAGGATGAGGCAGAGACTATCGCTCCCGGAACGAGCTCCACTCCCATTTGCCCGGAGCTGGCAGGAGACCCCTCGACATGAGTCGGTGAAGGAGAAGAAACACTCCTTTCCCCCAAATCGCAGCAGGCCGAGCCTTCCCCAAGAACATCCGCTGTGGGAAGTAAAGGGTCAGGACCTGTAGGGCCAAGACAACCATGAATCGATTTGACCTGGAGGATATGTTGATAGAGCAAATAAGCCCCCTCATTAGTCAATATTTGGCTTATCTTACCAGCGGAAGAGTGTGGAGGCTGAGGTTCGCCTACGGCCACCACAACCTCTCCACCAACGGCCTCCGAGTCGAATATAATAGACTCCTCCGCCCCGGCACCCTCGGGAGGGGATGCGACGAGATCGGCGTCGCCTTGCTGAAATTCGGCAATCTCGGAGACAGGCCCGAGAAAACCTTCGTCACTCCGGACCGAGGCCTCGGCAACTTGGGAGTCCCCAGCCGCCGCTGAGAGAGCCCCCGCAGAAAGGACCGCGGCACATATGCCACTAATCAAAGCAGCAAGGGCCGGATCAACTACAGGGGCAGCAGACGGTTCATGAGAGCCTAGTTCGTCAGATGCCTACAAAGAAAAATGATTAGGTTATATCTCCAAGAAAAAGAAAGCCACAACAAGGATATAGCTCCAACATAGTCTTACCTCCGGAGCACCGTCAGCATTTTCACCCCTCTCGGTAATAAGCAACCCACGAGACCTAACGGCGGCTCTTTTCACAGAAAAGGTCGTTCTACCGTCAGAAGACTCACGTCTGAGTCGTTTGCGTGAGGGACCAGGCACAGCGGGAGGCTGTCCTTCCCTCGCTACTTCCTCTTGTGTAGCAAGCGACGGATCCTCCGTCAGTTTGTCTGGTGTGGCAAGCGGTTGATCTGCTACTTCTTCACCCCCAAAAGAAAGAGAGTCTTCGCTAGCATGATCATCATCCTCCTCAGCCGCCTCGGAAGATTCTGATTCAAGGAGGGGAGTCTGCAGCGCTAGTTGCTTTCTAGCCTTAGCCCCTTTGGGCTTTTCCTCTAAACCGGTACCCACGATGAAACTGGTACTCGGATCAAAATTTACAGGAGGCTTGTTTGCCATAACATGATACAAGGCAGCCATATACAAAATTTCTCTCGACGCCTTAGTATCAGGGACCGAGAAGCTGGCCCGAGTATGATAAGCGTCATAATAATTCTACGCCCTGACACCATCAAGAACGCTACCTTCAAAGCCCAAGCAAGGGCTGGGACAGTCAAGGAATAACTGGCTATAGCCAAATTGGCGGGAAAACCTACTAGGCAGGTAGGGCTCCAAGTACACATTATCGCGGTTACGATAAACTAGATGCGCGGGGCGAATGTTACGCAACCTGGTGAGCATCTTCGGAGACAGAAAGTGAGGAGGTTCGGTACCATCAAGGTGTACATCCCTCACTTCCTTATCGGAAAAATGAGGAACAGACACGAAAAAGTCACACCCATCCACCCTCGCCAGCGCCCTCCGACAAGCTGGCATAGTACTGTATTCCCAAGGTTGGTGATGGCATTGGAAAAGGAAAGCGTCTTCGTCTGTAGCATCTTTCGCTGTTCCAGATCCCATCAAAGACTTGTAGTGCATCAACAACCACCCCATCAAATAGTGGAAAGGTAGCTTTATGCGCTCAAAGTCCAGCGTCTTCTTGCGGGCAATAACCTTGGACGAGAATGTTCGAAGACAATGGTGTATGCTACACACCATAGCCGGAAGAAGAGCCAGTCTAACTCCAAATACCAGCTTAACGGTAGGGAGAATGAAGTGGCGGCTGATCCTCTCAATAGAACCTGCCCCACCGAAACTACGTAGTTCCGTAGCCATATCATCAAAAATCCAGCCAGGAGCGCTTTCTCAGACATCTGCCTGGTACCGTAGTAAAAATAGCTAAGAGAGTCAGCTTGACTCCCGAATATATCACTATTAGACCGTAACTTCTTGACGCTCAACATTAGGTCTTTTATCTCTCCCTGGGTTTGAGGGGTTCGAGGAATAACCTCGCCAGAAGGGCCAGCTTTAAAAAGATAATTGACCCAGGATGTGGTGTGGAGAGTGTTCCCTTCTGAGCTATCCTCCTTTTTTATAGCCATCTGGTGACAAGCACTATGATGGCATAGCAACTCCTGGTACGCCGCAACAAAACCTGGGAGTCGTCGGTTCAGGTCCTCGAGCTCCTCGTTCGACGGGGTGTATACCTCGAAAGGCTCGTTCCCCCATGGAAGCTTGGAGACAGTATACATCTCGTGGAGAGCAAGCCCCAACTCACCTCTGGGTGCAAAGAACGTCCTTGTTCGCCGGTTATACATCTCCAGGAGCGCCATGAAAAATGGCTTATTGATAGGAAGCCCGTCACAGGTGCCCCGGATGGCATGATAGAGTCCCACCTCCTGCAGGAATGTCCCGTAGGTCTGCAGAACCCAAGTGGTCACGTGGGTCCACGTAGAAGTGGGGTTTATCCAGTTCAGCAATGCCAGTCTGCCAACGGGATAAGATTTTTTACGAGCGAGCCGATTCAGGAATGTATCAGCTTGAGTGAATGTAAAGTTGGGACCATATACGTTCATGAAAGTACCTGGGGCCAGTCCCATCATGTATCGACGGACGGAATCCTTACCCGCATACGCTGACCTAATGTTCGGGTTATAATGGATGTCGCCCATCAACATCCCTGATTGGGTAGGAGTCAAGCTACACACCATCTTCCTGTCCAACAATGCCATATTGAACCACGACAGAGGATAATGACGCTACATGAGAGGAATATGGATCGCTATCCCATCCAAAGTAAAATCCCAGTTCTCAGAGATCTCTAATACTCGGAGATTCTTTATGATCAAAGCGTCCCCAAAGAGGAATGAGGGCTTCAGGTATGTTCCATCCAACTTCCCAGAATTCATCATGGCACGGAGATAATAGAGTGTCTAATTCTCGATGGCGTTCAACCTCCCCGAAGGCTCATTAGCAGGAAATTGATTCAGCACGTACTTAACTAAGTCATCAAGACACACGCCCAAGGCAAACTGATTCGAGCCCAATAGGAGTTCCCCCGCAGGATTTACTGGCAGATTCACTGAAGAAAGACGAAAGAAACAAGATTAGAGGATAGTCAAAACAAAGAAGCATTTGAAAGATCATTTGAGTCTATGCGGCTCGGGTCGTCACAGCCTTATGCGGCTCAGAACCAGATGAGTCCATGCGGTTCGGTTCATCATAGCCTTATGCGGCTCCGAGTCAGACGAGTCCATACAAATCAAGTTTAGATGAGCTTATGAAGCTTCTGCAGTTTGGGTTCAGAAGGGCCTATACGGTTCAAGGTTCACATAGACTCAACAGACAAAACTAGGTGCTGATGAGGCTCGGATTCATGTGAGACTATGCGGTTCAAAGTCCACGCAGACTCATGCGGCCCTGAACAGATAGACTCATGCGGCTACAAGCAGATGAGCTTATGCGGTTCAAAAGTGAACTACGTTCATGCGACCTAAACCGAAAATAGATATACGGTTCAGATCAAGTATGACAAGCTCATGCGGCCTCCTGGGCGAAGTGCTTATGCGGTCATATCGACGAACCTTGTACATGCGGCTTGTGCATAAATTATGCAGCAGAGCCATGGCAGTTAGGGTTCTAAGGCAATGCCCTTACCAGCAATAGATGGATGAATGTCGGGATAAACAGAGTGAACAGCGGCCGGCGGAGGAGTGGCCACGTTCGTCGCTACAGCCGTCGCAGAAGCGACCGCCTTTCCCTTCGCAGCCTTCGACGCAGCAACCTTCTTGGGAGCCATAGGTGCTTGGGAGAGGAAGGACTTAGAAAGATCGAAGAGAGAAAAGGAGACTCCCCAGAACGAAAGTGTTCCTATTTATAGACGAAGAAGGAACGCCTCGATCCGCGTGCAATATGATGACCGACTCTTCGGTCATCGAGGCAAAACGGCTTAATAATAGCCTGACTCTTGGGATCCTGGCCCAAAAAGCGGCTCTTAAAATCTAACAGTAAATCAAGAGCATTAAATGCAGTAGATTTACAAAAGATTTGCAGACGTGGCAGAAAGACGTGGTAAGAAGCTCATGCGGCCAAAATAGCCCATGCGGCTCAGAGAGTCATGCGGTTGAGGTAATCATGCGGTTGGTCAAATCCATGCGGCTATGACAGAATACATCCATGCGGCTCTGGCATAATCATGCTTCTTATTCAAAGTATTTCAATTTTGTAAATTGAAAACTTTGAAGGAGGTCTTGTAGAAGCATGAAAAAGAAGAAAAAAATGATCCATGCGGCCAATGAGCCGCATGCGGCTCAGGAGTCCCATGCGGCTCAAACACATAGGCAGCTCGAGTGGACTCTATGCGGCCCGCAGAGGGAAGCCACGTGTCTTTTTAGAACGGCTATACCCAGCGTCATTCAAACACAATTAATGCTCTGACGGCTGACAGCTGGCAGCTGACAGCCCTAGCGTAAAGTAGTCATGATGAATGACCCAAGAGCACTATCTTTCTAGGGAACTGGAGAAAATCTTTACAGCTTCGAGGCAAGTTTATGCGGCCAGACTAGACGCGTTCACGCGGCCAGTGCAGAGAAACTTTTGCGGTTCAATCATGAAGGTCCCCCATGCGGCTCGGCCATGAAGAAATCCTTGCGGCTCGGCCATGAAGACTCTCATACAGCTCGGCCATGAAGACCCCCATGCGGCTCGGTCATGAACATATTCATGCGGCTCGATCATGACAACCTTCATGCGGTTCAAGTATAGAGACTATTCATGCGGCTCGGTCATGACGACCTTCATGCGGTCCAAAAAATGAACAACTTTCATGCGGCCCAAATATGAACGACCTTCATGTGGCCCAAATATGAACGCTCCTCATGCGGCTCAACAATGATGACAGGACACGTGTCCTAAAGATTATCAAATTTTGGGTCAGATCCCAATGATTTGGGACACGTGGCAAGAGAATGAATTAAATTGATTCATTTAGATTTGCGGATATCAGCAAATCATCATAATGGGGATTTATTGCAATCAACATTAATTACTGACATGATTTGGCATAATCCTCATTAATGGCCCAGATCTTTCATGCTCAAGATTAATGGTCCAGATTGATCATTTACCAGGCCGCCCCCACTTTGAGAATGGACAATCATTGCAAACCCTAATGATGCTCCCCACTATTATAAATAGCAGGGTACTATTCCCTTGCAAAGGAGACATGCACATACAGAGAGACACTTCCCCAATAATCAGAAAGAAAAATACACAGAGATCAATCCACAGAGAGAGAAGCCAGAAGAGAAATACGATGAGAGCAAGAAGAGCATTTCTTCGTCAATGCCAAGCATCTCGTTACAGGAGCCAAGGCTACGTCCGATCGTCCAAGGAGTAAGGCAGAGCTGCCGTCGCTTTTCCGAGCCTCTACCGTCACCCCCCAGAATCAAAAATAAACAATTGTACTTAGATTGCTGTACCTAGATTTTCGTCCCTAGGCTTTCTTTGTACAAGCGAGTTTGTAACGTAAAGTAAAAGTCCAGTCCTCCCATAAAACTGTTCTGCTCTTTTATATTTCATGGCAAACACGAACCAAGCCAAGAAGAAAACTAAACAAGGAATCATGCAATACAAAATAAAATACGTACACGTATTCCAAAATACGTAATACGAACCACATGCATTACAGGCTAATAGGTCAAAGCTATAGACTGTAGTCAAGGCAAGTACTCACAATCTATAGTGTCTCAATTGCAGTCAAGGCAAGTACTCACAACCAAGTTGGTAGCCAATCCTAATATAAAAATCCTATAGACCGTAGTCAAGGTAAGTACTCTCAATCTATAGAATGTCAAAGTCAAGTCCTACTCAAGTCATGTCAAGTCAAGTCAAGTTATAATCAGGTCGAGGGAATCGTGGTGTAGGACTAGACGACTCTATCAAGAAGTACATATGAAACTAACACAGTGTAACAGATAGAACTATCATAACAGAAAGGAACAAGAATGTGCAGGCAACTAGAAACATGTAAAGTAAAACTATAACAGGATGAGTGTACTAGACATGGAACAAGCAATCACGAATGTAAGAAAAAGAATAGTAGCGAGGTAACGAACATGCATATATATTATATTGTACAAGTTGGCAAGGTAAACTTGCCTGGTGGTAGCGCGAAGAACTAATAAGATACCGTCAACTGGTACGCCATAAAGTCCAAAATGCATAAATGTCTCCGAAAGCTAAAATAGACATCGCCAACATTCTCAGAATAGTCAAATTAGCTAGGATTGCCTGTCTTTAATTCTAATTCTGGACACAGGAGCAAAACGGTAATTTCGAGAAAAACGGTGTCCGCTTTTGGACCAGTTTTGCACTGAAAAGCGTGCCAGAGTCAATGGGCTCTAAAGTCGTCAAACTATATGTCAACAGGTTCGATTTTCTGATACGAACCCAACCGTATGTCCAAAGTTGGATTCCGACGGGCCGTGCACAAAATCGTCCGTTGAGTCGGACCGTAGGGCCCGCAAAACGGCAGTCCGATTCAACTGTCTCAGAATTGGACCAAACTTGGCATACAGGACCAGAAAAATGATACGGTCCTGTTGGCGCAAGTTTTATCTCGATCTGACGAGCATGTACAAAGTAATTGAGGAATTTGTACAGAGGCCGATACGATAAATTTCGATAGATACGTATCAAATTTGTCGCGCACACGCGACCAATTTGAATTCCGTCAAAGCCCACATGACCACGTAGCCGTTACGCACCTTTTGATGCTTTTAGTTCGCGAACACATCGCCCGGATTGGTAGGATGCACGTCGTGTGGATGGGTTTATAATATTTTCGAAACAGTTTTAATAAGTTTTTCTTGATTTTCAAATCGGTATTTCTTGATGTATACTAGATGAAATTAAAATCCGTAAACGGCGCTTTGAAGCTGTATGGGTTGACTAAAAACCTATTTAAATAGATTTTGATAAATTCTAATCGGTTGCAAATAAAGAGCCTTCAAAACAGGAAGAAACTGTTTAGTGCCCTGTTTCCAATATTTCAGAAAACTATATTTTTTTCATAGATTTGATTCGATTTCTTGTCGAATCTAGTTATGTTCCGCCTGAACTATTAGACAGTGTGTCGAGTTGGTTAGGTTGTCTATCTAACGAATCAGTCAGAACGAAAAACGATGAAGCGTGGACGGCGATATCATACATGAAACATGTCTTCACAACCCCGCTGTTGCTGCCGTGCCTCTTTCTTGTACGCGCAGCCTGCACGCGCACGGCCGTCTGCCGCCGGCCGGCGGTGGCTGTGGTGTCGCATGGCCGTCGGGGGCCGCCCAGGTTAGGGGGTGTCATGGGATTAGGGTTTGGGTGTTTTCCATTATTCCCTCTGCTCGACATGTATATGTATATACAGAGTCGGGGTTTGACGCTCGGCTGGGTGAGGAGGCCCGGGCTCGGGCTTGGGCCTGGCTTTGCAGGTTGGGCCTTGCTGCTAGTATTGGGCTAGGCTGGCCCCTTTGCTGGTTACTGCTTGGTTGTGTTTTTGGGTTCTTTTTATTCCATCAAAATGTGTATATATATATATATATATATATATATATATATATATATATATATATATATATATATATATATATATATATATATATATATATATATTTATGTATGTATGCCTACACATGTACCCATTTATATATATTTATATATACAAACATCTATACACCTATATATAGATATATGACATGTATATATGTATATACATTTAATAAATCCTGAATACATATTTATAGGCCTATATAATTAAATATATATGTATATACATATGATATAATTCTTCCAAAAATCACAATATTACATCTTCCTAGTTTAGAGTAAGTATAACAATATATACACATATTATAAAATATATTTATTATCAAAAATAGAAATAACCAATATTAGTTATATGCATATATATACGCATCAATTATCCCAATACAAATGTAGGAGAACATAATACAATAATTTAATGCTAGATGTATTTGAAATTGCAGGTATAGCCTAAGTATCGCCAACTGCACAACTGTAGCTAAGTATGGCGTTCATCATATTTCTAAAATAGAATATCAATTCAATACAATAAAATATATACATATATATATATATATATATATATATATATATATATATATATATAAATCCTTTATATACGAAATACCTATTTGGACAATCAAAATTAATAAATACAATATGTACGTCTACATGGACATTTTTGGTCTCACTACAAGATTACATGGGCTCGGTTTGGTTCGGGTCCAGTTTGGACTAAATTGGCACAACCGGGTCTCCTAAAATCATAATCTTAATTAATATATAATTAATTAATCTATAGGGGTTAAGTCGCAACTTGGCTGGTTTTTCTAGTTAGGACAATTGTATGGCTCGGCCTTCCCCTACCATGGCTAAACACTAGTCAAAGAACACCACTGCACAATCCGTGCAATGATTCTTAGTCGTCTTGTACTCAAATTCCTAATCATGACTAAAATCGTCTACCGTAATAATTAACTAAACAATTATTTATAAAAATATAAAGTCACCATTCAAATCAATTAAATAATAAAAAAAAATTCCAGGAAGGGAGGCTACAGACGGTTTTGCCCTATTCGGACTTTCGGGATCCCAGTATTCGTGTTGGCCTGTGATCGTCACTCCGTACAATCTATCACCTTGGATGTGCATGAAGACTCCGTATATGTTCCTCACCGTTATTATCCCAGGTCCGAACAATCTGAAAATGAACATCGATGTGTATTTACAGCCATTGATTGATGGGTTGAATCAGCTGTGGGAAGTAGGTTCCAACACGTACGATGTATCTAGAAAACAGAATTTTCAGATACGGGCAGCACTTATGTGGACCATCAACGACTTTTCGGCCTATGATATGTAATATGGATGGAGCATGCATGGTCGTCTTTCAGTCCGTATTGCATGGACCGTACTAAGGCTTTCCATTTGAAATACGGAGGCAAACCGGGCTTCTTCAATTGTCATCGACAATTCCTGTCGAAAGATCATCCGTACCGGAGGAACATGAATGCTTTTCGTGCTGGCATTGTGGACAAGGCTAATCCCCCACCAAGGTAGCCCGGATACACGATATGGGAAGAGGTAAAAGATTTATCAAGAGTTATTGAAGATCCTGCTACGGGCTACAAGTGTGACGAATTTGGTCGCACTCATAACTGGATGAAGAGAAGTATATTCTAGAATCTGCCATATTGGAGCACCAATCTAATTAGACATAACCTTGATGTCATGCATATCGAGAAGAATGTGTTTGACAATATAATTAATACTGTAATGGACGTAAAGGGGAAGACGAAAGACAATCCAAAGGCTAGATTGAATTTAAAAGAAATATGTAAACGTCCAGCATTATATTTGACAAAGGAGGGGAATAGGAAGTTGAAGCAGCCTAAGGCAATTTTCTCACTAGAGAATGAGAATAAAGTGAGACTTTGTAGGTGGATTCAAGGTCTGAAATTTTCAGACGAATATGTTTCGAACTTGAGAAGATGCGTCGACCTAAAGGAGAACAAACTGACATGTATGAAGAGCCATAATTGTCATGTATTCATGGAGAGGTTAATTTCGATTGCATTTCGGGAATTCTTACCCCAGGTTGTTTTGGATCCATTGACCGAGCTTAGCATATTCTTCAGAGATCTTTGACCGACTAAGTTGCTCGTCGATCGTCTAGAAAAGCAGGAGAACGATATTGCGGTTGTTTCAAACTTGAAAAAGAATAGTACAAAGTACAATAAATTTTGGGGAAGTACAACTGTAGGAATCTGATCAGAAGACGATCACTTTATTCTTTGGACTATGTGAACTTGAAGACTGTAGCCTCTGGAGAATGCAACAGCAATTTTGCAAGAGTTCTTGATCTCTATGCGTATGTATCTGATGATTTCACAATGATTGGAAACTCTATTTATAGAGTTCAAGAAATAACTGTTTTAGCAGTTATTCTGATGTGCGTGAGGCTGGGTTGCGCCAACCTCCTGTTGTGCCAACTTTTATTCAGTTGTTAAGTCGTGTACTAATTGTATTTAGACGCGTGGCATCATGTGATTGAGATGCGCATGGTCGTGTACAGGATAGTAGACACATCTTGAGAGATTAGTGGCATGTGCGCCATGTCATCCTGCTTTAGAATATAAGTTGTCTCAACTTCATCAGCTTGCACGAGCTTCGGTCAACTTCGCCTCATTTAGCCGCGCCTAGACACGTGGCAGCTTTTGAGCCAAAGTCATTCAGATTGTGCCTAGGCACAACTAAAGATTTTGTCTGGATTGTGCTTAGGCACAACTTACGAAGTGTACAGGACAGCTGTCTACCAACTCTCCTTGAGCTGCACAATTCACGGGATTCGAAAAGATTTTCTTCGTTCACTGTGGTTTCAGTTGTCAGTGCTGTCAGGTAATGAAGGCCATTAAGTGTCAGATGCCACGTAGATTTTGGCACAATAAGACTGGACGCAGTCTGATTTCATGCACAACCTGATCAGTGGCGTAGCTTGTTCTCTGAGCTTCATATCAGTGGTGCAACCTGATCTTTGGGGCACAACTTGATCATTGATTAGTATGTTCAGGGCACAACTTAATTTTTAGGCCCTACTAGACCCCCTTTAAAGTTTTCAAAACTTAAAAATGTTTCAACATTTTGAAATACTTTGAATTTATAAAAAATTTGACTGAGTCAAGTTGCGCCAGTCAACAACCGGTCATCATATTTAAATCTCTTTCTCGAAAACACAAAACTTCCTCTTCGTCTTTTCGAGTTTCATTAATGATTTTCGGTTTCCTATGAGGAATATGAAGAGTCATTTTGTTGATATATATGTAGTAGTTGATCTTTATGCTTTATTTTTCACTTCTGTTCTTCAATGGCCTCCAAGAAGGAAGAGATGGGGACAAATGCCGACACTACAATCAAGTCCCCTGGAGCGGGACATGATGTTGTGTCGTCGACTTATTTATTGGAGACTGACCTGGCATTGAGGGCAGTAAACTTTTTAGACTGTTTCGGTTTAAACCCTACAGTCTTCAATCGCTTGAGTAGTGGGCCACCCTCTGAAGAGGACAGCAATTCGGAGGGATTCCTTAATCTGATGCATCGCTCGGGGATACGCAACATGCAAGAATTGGACGCCGTCTTTCGTCAGATCGATGAAGGCAAGAATAAAGAATAATGTTTAGCGTGCCAAAAATTCTATTCTCTTTTCTTATGTCCTTGTCTGTAGGGGTCCACCCATCTCTATGCAAATGAAATCTAAAATTTCTAATATGTTGTGTGGCTATGATTTTGAATAGCACACGAGGTCGTGTGCCTTTGGCTAATTATTTGTTTACTGTTTCATTGAGAGACACATGGCAGCTATCACGTGGTTTTAAGCGCCTATTGTTTAGTTCTTTCCCAAAATAGGCTCCTAGACTGACGTGCCTATTTTCCTTCTTCAGTACTTTAAAATGGATAGCCAAAATGAAAGAGGCATTCATTCTTTCTCAAAATAAATGGCTTCTCACAAGGTCCCACTTGCGCCACTCCATTATGATGTTATTCTTTTGTATGCTGTGTCTTCAAAAATTGGTAAGTCTCGAAAAAAATCAATGGTATGAATATTCTTCTTTTGTACCACGTTTGAAGATAGGTATTGATCTGCATGTTGTACACACTATTGATATACACTAACTATTTCTGAGAATAGGCGCACTGTGATCCAGTACTTAGTCTCAATCATAGGCGTGTATTGTTGACATGTGCCAGTGTGATCAACTTGCACTGTGGAGATATGCGTCTATTGATCGGTACGCATTTTCGATATGCACCTGTTTGATTAGTATACAGTGTTGATATGAGCCTGTTGATAGGCGCACACTGCTGGCTTGTGTCTGTTGATAGGCACACACTACTGGTTTGTGCCTGTTGATAAGCGCACACTGCTGGTTTGCGCCTATTGATAAACGTGCACTGCTGGTTTGTGCCTGTTGATAAGCGTGCATTGTTTGATAGATTCTGCTAACTTTTTCTGTTTTGTTAATATTTATAGGGATTCGGCTAGCAAGCTTCTTCAGGACTGGCATTGGTGATTTGGATGTTGTAGAGGGCATTCTTCTGACACTCACATCAGACAGCTCATGTGGTTCTGACACTCAAATCAGACAGCTCAGGACTCTTCATGTTCAAGAAAGGTCTTCCTCAGATGGTAGGAAGAGCCTTTATACATGAGACTTGGATGGTGGAGACGCAGAACTAGGAATTATATCACAAGGGTGATTTCGTTCCTAGTTCCCCTGGCGGATCATCTTATCTCCACCAGTTGTATTGACAGTAGCTCATCTTTGGGCTGCTGCACTCTGGGGTTCTTCTCTTGTCTTTCTGAGAGAGAAGACCAGAGTTAATTCCATTGTCTGGCTCGTTGTTTCAGGTCGAGACGACAAGGAATTGTCACCAACAAATGAGAAGATCCAAAGATGTAATAGACCTTCATTATCAAATGGAAAGATCCAAAGATGTAATAGACCTTCATTAGAATGAAAATCAGAGATGTAATAGATTTTCATCAAGATGTATCTATGCTTTTAAAGAAGGAATAAAGAAATGATTGTCTCATTATTCTCATTTTTATAATTCAATTTTGATATGCTGACATAGATAACAGAATGCGGATAGAATACGAATGTGGCAAGTTGTTTGACATGGCTATTTGGAATCCAGAGACATGGATTCCCATTATGATAAATGAATGAGTAATCGGTCACTTCGATTTTTAAGGGAGAGACATTGAATGAATGAATGGTCGTTCAAACTCTCGAAGCAAAGAATAAAAGTGAATATTCATGTCAGTTTCGGAGAAGGGACAATGAATGGTCAGTTATAAATGAATGAACAGTTATAAATGAACGAACAGTTATAAATGAACGAACAGTTGTGCTTCTTTACAAAAGTTGCATCAGTTCTCGAGGTTGGTTATCTATTTGTTTTGTCTATAAATAGAACAAAACTTTTGTAGATATTGTCAATCGCTTTTCCTTCTGTACGAAAATATCTTCCAAAGATTTACCCACTCCAAAAATTGAAGGAGAGACCGAGACACCCTCTGTTGAGCCTCCATTACCTCCTCAGAAAGAAAGGGGTGAAGGTTCAACTGCTCCTGCACCAAGAGAGGACTTGATTTCCAAGATAGTGGAGCCTGGGATGACTGCCGAAGAAAAAGCATTGAGGATGGCTGCCTGCAACTTTCTTGTGAGTTCAGACAATGAGATGTTTGAACTGTTGGCAAACTATGTATTTAACCATGAAGGATCAGGGCCCCCTCCCCGTCCTTAATATTTATGTAATTCCATGAATAAAATAAACTTTTATTTACATCATGTTTCTGAAATAA
>JANAVB010018881.1:0-40514 GCA_029216955.1 Iris pallida | reverse complement strand
CCAAACGGAGAAGCTCAATCCCTCCGACAAGCCACTGACGATATGCCTTCCCAAGAAGGGTCTCATCCCGGTGCAAGGTCTGACACTTCCAGCGAACGCACCCCTCCCCGTCCCACAGCGAGTACCAAACTGGGGTTCGCTAGTCTGCCAACAACTCCACGATCGACACCATCATCTGAACCGCTGACGATCAAACTCCCTAGGTCGTCCTCCTCAGTCTTCATTCACACAGGGGGTAGTCGAAGGAACCGGAGCTGGCCAAGTATGTGGCTTTCCACACTGATGTTTCCCTCCGCAGATGATGTAACTCCCTCTAGAAAATATACCTTACTTCATCAATAAAGGGTTATCTTTGAACTACCTCGAGCTTAATAGCTTTGTACAATGTACGTCTATGGAACACGGTATAGGCACTCACCTACACACACAAGTGACAAATGTCTACACAACAACCCAGCTTACTCCAGCAGAAGACGCTTACCGAATAGTCGAGGGAGGGGACCATCCAATATATTCGGCCGGAAGGACGATCCGCATCCCTTTACCATAGAAGAAGTCGACCTTGGATCGGATGCCGGGAGACTACCTCTGTATCTTTATAGCCCCCAATCTAAATACCTCATGCAGAAACAGGGTATGATCTGGAAATGACAACCCGGGTTGAACTATGGTACTGGACGACGATTACCTTTGAAGCCCCCGGTCCCGGTTGGTTAAACCACGGGACTACTATAGCAAGACTCGATGTGGATTAGGATTGTGACACCACGACGACCCCTAAAAATTCAGATGAAGAATGCGACTGGCATCACATTCGACCGGTCACCAACTTTCGAACTCAGATACCAGCATCGGAGACGTATTCAGACAGTCCTGTCAGTCAGCATGGCATTCGCCGACGCTTATAAGAATATGAAGACATTCCAGAAATTCTCGATCTAGACCATGGGCCCAACAGCTAGATGAACAATGGGAAAAGCGTTTCGAGCAAAGAGAACCTCCCACTGAGACGAGGTCATACAAGTTAATCTGGTAATGAAGCCTCCCCGAAACCAATCTTTCATCAGCCAGAGTCTACAGATGAAGACGAGAGTCGCTTCGCAACTCGTCAAAGACTATATCGATGTGTTCGCCTGGAGCTATGAAGATATGCCAGGATTGGACCCCGAGATCGCACTCCACAAACTCAATATTCGTCCGGATGCAAAACCTGTCAAGCAACAGCACGACGGTTTCACCCCCGATGTCATGAATGCTATTGAAGCCGATTCAACAAACTGATAGCCAGCAGCTTCATTCGTGAAAGCAGATCCAGACTGGGTAGCCAACATCTACCAGTTCTCAAGAAGAACGGGAAGATCCGAATATGCATTGACTTCCGAATCTGAATGAGGCATGCCCTAAAGATGAATTCTCTCCTATCACAGATTCATGATCGACAACACCTGCGCTTCGAACGTATGTCCTTCATGGATGGCTTCTCAGGATACAACCAGATCAAGATGTTCCTGACGACAAAAACACACATCATTCTGAACACCAATTGGTACATATTGCTACAACTACAAACATCTACACACACCGTTAGAGACCACTTGCGCAAGACAGTGGAGTGCTACGTCGACGACATCGCCATTAAAAGCCGTTCGAAGAAAGATCATCTGCAAGATCTCAGGACAGTGTTCGACCTAATACGAGCACACAACTTAAAGATGAACCCTACTAAATCATTCTTAGATGTCTCCAGCGGGAAATTCCTGGGTTTCGTCATCACTTCTCAGGGCATTCACATCGACCCCGAGAAAACAAAGGCAATCATGGAGATGGGTCCTCCGAGAAATCTCCGCGAACTCCGAGGCCTCCAAGCAGGCTAGCTTACATCGGGAGATTCATCTCTAATCTCTCCGGACGATGTCAACCATTCACCCATCTCATGAAGAAGGGAGTCTCCTTCGTATGGGATGAGGAATGCCAGCGCGCTTTCGACAGCATCAAAGAATATTTGTCGAATCCTCCAGTCCTGGTAGCTCCCGTTGCTGGAAAGCCATTCCTGCTCTATGTGCGAGCTATGAAACATTCTCTTGGTGCCCTACTGGCACAGAACAATGATGCGGGCCACGAACAAGCTATATACTACCTCAGTCGAAAGATGATTGGGCCAGAATATCGATACACAGCCGTAGAGAAGGAATGCCTGGCTCTCGTGTTCGCCATCCAGAAGACACGACACTACGTCACGGGACAAACCATCCACGTGATATTGCAGATCAACCCCCTCAGGGTCCTCATGACCAAACCTGGGGTACTCAGCTCTCGCCTTGCCACCTGGACGATATTACTATCACCATACCACATGATCTTCGTCCCGTAAAAGGCTGTTAAAGGCCAGGCTCTGGCAGACTTTCTAGCGCCCCTGGTTCGGAGATGACTAGGATATATGAAGAGATACCGGACGAGATCACCAGTTCAAATGCAGTCTCCCATGATGCCATATGGCGAATGTTCTTCGACGGCGCCTCAAGAACTGGACCCAAAGGCAACATCGTCGCTGGAGTTGGAGTGGTGCTGATCTCTCCCTCCGGTTTGGTGATCAATCGGGCCTACTCACTCACAGAGCCCTGTTCAAATAATGTGGCCGAATACAATGCCTTGGTCATTGGCCTCCGGCTTGCGAAGGAGCTGGGGGTAGAGTATCTTGAAGCATACGACGACTCACAGTTAATTGTCAATCAGATTCGGAGGGCGTACGAGGTCCGCCACGAAGACATGATCCCGTATCATCGAATAGCAATCGACATCATCTCGTCTCTAAAAGGATTCTTTATAGAACATGTTCCCAGGCTCCAGAACATTGAGGCTGATGTACTAGCTGGTTTGGCCGCTTTCCTAGCTGTGCCAAATTATGCTCGTCATCAGGTCGACATAATAGGCCGTGAACTGATCTGTCCTAAGAATAACATTCGATGCATTGAAAGCTACTCCGCTTTTTCAGTCGATGATGCACCAGACTGGAGACAGCCGTTCATCGACTTCGTAGTATACGACATCCTGCCAGAGAATCCGAAGGAAGCTACTTCTATCAGAAGACGTTCTCTCAGATTTTTCTATGATACGGAGACGAAAATGCTGTATCGCCGATCCTATGATGGGTTGCTCCTTCGATGTCTATCAAATATGGAAGCCAAGGAGGCCGTACGCAAGGCCCATGATGGTGTCTGCGAAGCCCATCAACCTGGCCCAAAACTGTAAGACCGCCTTCGCCGAATGGGCTATTACTGGCCTACGATGGTTGCAGATGCAATAGATTATGCACGAAAGTGCAAAGCCTGCCAAATCTATGCCGATTTTATCTACCAGCCATCTGAATTCCTATATCCGACTGTGGCCTCCTGGCCATTCGAAGCATGGGGTATGGACATCATCGGCCAATTACCCCACCTTCGTCCAGAGGACACCGATTCATACTCGCAATCACCGATTACTTCTCCAAATGGGCGGAAGCCATCCCATTGGCAGAGGTGAAAACTTCAAACGTGATCAGCTTCCTTAAGCATCATGTCATCTACCGCTTTGGACTGCCCTGAAGGATCATTCACGACAATGGGCCACAGTTCGCAAGCCATGCGTTTTATCGGTTCTACGACAAGCACCGAATTTAGAACATTGCTTCGACACCCTACAACCCAGCAGCCAACGGGTTAGCAGAAGCATTCAACTAAACCATAATCAAGCTACTCAAGAAATTCGTGTCCTCTAACAAGCGCGACTGGAACGAAAAGCTCGGCGAATGCTTATGGACGTATCGTACCACAGTTCGAACAGCCACCGGGAATACACCATTTTCCTTGGTGTACGGGAGTGAAACAGTTCTTCCATTAGAGACTCAGATCCTCTCACTCCGCGTCGCCCTCACACATCAATTGACGACAGATGAAAACCACCATCGCCGACTACAGGAATTGGAGGCCCTAGACGAGAAACGCCTGTTAGCTCAACAGCGAATCAAACTATATCAGGCCAGAATCTCCGGAGCCTTCAACAAGAAGGTCAAGGTCAGAACATTCCAGGTAGGCGATCTCGTTCTGGCGGTTCGGAGGCCGATGGTTATGACGCATAAAACCACCGGTAAATTCCAACCAAAATGGGAAGGCCCGTTCATCATCGAAGCTGTATTCCCCAACGGTGCTTATCGCCTCGCAAAACAAAATGGAGACTTACTCATGTTGCCCATCAACGGCAAGTTCCTGAAGAAGTATTATGTCTGAAACAAAATCCTCGAGACATCTCAGAGTGTCGAGTAATGTACCTCCCCGTACCACTGAACTTACATTCTGGTTCCATGCATAGAGTCATGTACCTGCTGGTACCTCTGAACTCATTCCCACACTCTACAATCATTCGAGTCACGTGCCCGCTGGTACCTCTGAACTCATCCTCACATTTTCTAGATCAACGAGTCACGTACCCGCTCGTACCGCTGAACTCACTCTCACCACTCCCTAGATTCTCGAGTCATGTACCCTCTCGTGCCGCTGAACTCACATCCACAACATCCAAGATTATCGAGTCATGTGCCCGCTGGTACCACTGAACTCACACTTTCACAATATCAAGTCATGTACCCGCTGGTGCCCCTGAACTGACATTTCGGTCACTCTTTCAGATAGTAAGTCATGTATGATCATACCTCTGAACTTTCTTCCTATAAGAGATCCTCCCTCATGATCCACTACCCGCACTCCCAGTGCACAAAAAAGGGTAACGGGTCCACAAACTTCCAAAACGACCATGTCGATGCTACCTCTGAGTCGTTTCACTTCCGCCAAAAACAAATCACCCCTACATAAAACTTCCATGTCCTCATTACCTCTGAGTCGTTTTATGTACCCCTTCTTCATTGAGCCCACTCCTACCATGTCCTCATTACCTCTGAGTGGGAAGGCTCCGTAGAAGAAACCTTCATACTTGCCATGTCCTCATTACCTCTGAGTAAGTATGTCGGTTCCCTTTAACCTATTATCTGTACCCACAACCGGAGTACGACAAGGATAATAGGTCCATAAATGTCCTCTGTTGACCACAAATGTCCTCTGTTGACCACAAATGTCCTCTGTTGACCACAAACGTCCTCTGTTGACCATAATGTCCTCTGTTGACCACAAATGTCCTCTGTTGACCACAAACGTCCTCTGTTGACCACAAATGTCCTCTGTTGACCACCAATGTCCTCTGTCGACCACAAATGTCCTCTGTTGACCACAAATGTCCTCTGATGACCACAAATGTCCTCAGTCGACCACAGATGCTGTACTGGGTCTCCAGTACACGCCCATCCCTTCCCTATCATGCCTGGAAGCCCATTTGCTCCCTGGCATTCTCTCGAATACCAAAAACTTCTATAGCTGTCTTATCGCGAAGTTGTTCTAGGTATTCCTCTCCAAAACTTGTTACTCGTACCTAAAACCAAGGTACGCCCAGGGTAACAGGTCCACAAATAATCCTCCAGCAGGTCCAATTCCACAAACACCACAAGTACAAGAAAGAGAAGATGAGTTGAAAGCATGGAAAATATTAGAATAATGATCCATGCGGCTCTGAGTAAGAAGCTTATGCGGCTCGCACAGGAGCGGCCCTATGCGGTTCAAAGAAGACTCTCAATCGCATGCGGCTCGGGAGCGTATGCGGTTCAGCAAGGCATATGCGGCTCGATGGACGCCATGTGTGATCCTTCCCTACAGCTGGTCATTTGAGTAGTGGCCTCATTTATTGCTCCAGCACGATTCACTGTGGCGGCCCTGACATAAAGTTTCATAATGGCTTTGCCATAATGACTGACTCCTCGGGAAAAGAAGAAAATCTCTGACCAAATCCGTCAGAAGTCCCAGATTGCCACGTGGCAATCAGTCATATACGGCTCCCTGAGAACCTGTTCCATGCGGTTCGATACAACGCTAGCTCATGCGGCTCCCTGGGAACACATTCCCTGCGGCCCAATACAACGCCAGCTCATGCTCACAAAGATTACGCATATGCGGCTTGATGAAGCATCGTCCTATACGGCTTACAAAGAGTATCTCTCTGCGGTTCGAAGATCGTCAATCCTAAGCGGCTCTGACAGGACTCACAATTAAGACACGTGGCATGGGATCAATAAGAGATTTAACCGAATCTCAACAAATATATTGACATCATCGTCGTAATTACTGAGATCAGGGCATATCATTTATCATCAAGCTAATGGGACACGTGGCGAGCAATCAGACATTGGCATAATCAATCACGAGGATTTAAAGCAGCTAGCATTAATTGCTCATGAGATACGATGCTATCCGCATTAATGGCCGAGATTCACTATAATCAGGATCAAGGGTTCAGATTGAATGAAGGAGCGCCGACATTCCAAACAGATAATCATTAGCAAACCCTAATGATCACCCCCCCACTCTTATAAATAGCCAGTATCATTCTCTTGTAAAAAAAAAAAAGGTCGGCAACAAAAGAATAAAAAATTAAGAAGAGAGAGATCTACACACAGAGAGCTCCCCCTTTTTTTTGATAATCACAGAGAGAGAGAAGCCAGGAGAGCAATCCGAGGAGAGCAAGAAGAGCATTATTCATCAACGTCGAGCGGATCTTTCCCGAGCCAAGGCT
Source organism: Iris pallida (assembly GCA_029216955.1). Lineage (NCBI taxonomy): Eukaryota > Viridiplantae > Streptophyta > Magnoliopsida > Asparagales > Iridaceae > Iris > Iris pallida. Next base: position 33,863 of record JANAVB010018881.1, on the reverse strand, counting down.
GCATACTGATCGTCCAAGGAGTAAGGCAGAGCGGCCGTCGCTTTCCCGCGCCTCTATCGTCACCCCCAGAATCAAAAATAAACAATCATACTTAGTCTGCTGTACCTAGATTTTCGTCCCTAGGCTTTCTTTGTACGAGCGAGTTTATATTGTGAGTCTAAGTTCAGTCCTCCGATAATTGTTCTGTTCTTTTACAATCAATGGCAAACACGATGGCGACTCTGCTGGGGAATAACTTCTCCACGGCTGAGGAGTTGGTGACGCAATCAGATGCAGCCAAACTTGGCTCCACACAAAAGAAAATGGTCGTCCGCTTCGACCAACAGGCATTCGAAGAGATGCTCTCTGAAGGCAGCGCTCCCGGCCCAGAAGCGCACCCGCACCACGAAGGCTCGCAAAGAATGGAGACTGAAGTCATTTGCTCCTCCTCAAGCCCTCGATGGGATGCCCTCTGTCGCTCAAGACGGCGAGAAGGATTCTCCTGCGGTCCCACTTCAGATCGTAGACAACTCTGCTGTCCCCAAGTCCGGCAGAAGAAAACATTATGATGCTGGACTTGTAGGGACAAAGAGGGACTCTACGCGGACCGAACCGCAGAAGAGTATTAGCCGCAAGGAGAAAGCCCATGCGGCTACATCCGCCAACCGCATGAAGAAAACTCATGCGGCTACTTCTGTCAGCCGCATAACTTATGCGACTACAGTTCCCGACAGCATGGATGAGACTCATACGGCCAGTAAAGTCAATCGTTTGCAGAAAATCCATGCGACCACAGATGCCAACCGCATGCGGCCAGCCTGCACGGTCGTGACCCCTAGCCGCATAAGAACTCGTCCGACGACAGGAGACAACCGCATACGCCTGCACGGTTTTCGCTCCCAGCCATATAGCATCTGCTCCATGCTCCTCTCGATCAGTTTTCGACCGTCTCTCGTACGGTCCGAACCCTGATGACTCTCTGGATGATAAGCCAGACTCTGTGATGTTCAACTTGGACTATTCCTATTATGCACCCACAAGTGCTAGAAAGAAGAAGTCTAGGGCAGCGCGGGCTCATCAAGCCCAGACAGCTGCCCCAACCTCTGACTATCAGGGCGTCCCGCTGATTATCATACGGGCATCTGATGGGAAGTTGTACAGAACCGCTCAAGTCCAATCCCCGGCGGCGAACGGACAGAGTGGTTCCTCTGACCTGCGTGAGGCGATCCTCCACAAACGCAAGGAAAGAGAAGGGGCCTCGGCGTGCAAAGAATCCTCACATGGACGTCACTGCACCCAGATCATCGTCAACTGCTGCTGCAACAACACGGCAGTGACGAAAGATCGTCCGTCCGTCTTCCACAGACTACAGCACCCGAACAGAAGATGAGACACCTCCTGTTGTCTCCTGCAATTCCGCTCAGAAGGTCCCCGCCGAGGGGAGAGGGAAAAAGACAAGCATCTCCAGTCCAAAGATATCAGCCACTACAGCTAAGAAATTGTCGGCTAAACGGTTGTCCTCCACCGGAGTATACCAACACACCCGTTCGAAGACAAAATCTGCTGCAACAGGAGACTCATCGTCCCCGACCCTGGGGGTCGTAGGAGCTGGGGGTAGTACTCCTCCGAACGTCCACAATAATCCAACGTTTCAAGAAGACGAACCCCGAGAAACAACCCTTCCATCGGGTACAACAGATGCTGATGTCCCCGAGGACATCCATGATTCTCGAGATGAAGTAAGCTCCGAAGCTGGGGGTACTGTCCCTTCCGAGTCTGAACCTGAAGAGAACAGCCCCACATATCCAAATGATTTCTCGACGCATGGGTACGACTCGGAGGGTACATCCTCCACCACTCCCTCCGTCACTCCTCATGTGAAGACGGTATTCATGACAGACAACAATCAAGGCGGTTCCAGCGATCGCCAGCGCATCGACACTTTGGAGGCCATATTGTATGCCTTGGTCAAGTCTGTAGACGAGATCAAAGTGGCACTTCCTACTCTGCAGGGAGTGACACCTGGCCAGACAAGCACGGGTCCTGCAATCAACGTAGATTCAAATTCAGCGACACCAAACCAGGGTAATAATCCTTCCGAGATAACGGCCCCTACCACGACAGATGAGGCCCGAGAAGTAAGAAGAGAGGTTCAGGAGCTCCGAGCAATGTTCCACGCTCGAAAAAACTCTCAAGACCTCAGAATATGGCAACCATATCCTGCTGAATGGAGGGATGTTCCCTTTCCGCCAAGATATAAGCCGTTCAATATCAACCCATATGATGGCAAGACTTCAGCAAGTCGATACATCACTTACTTTGAGGTCACTACCGACCATCTGCCCCATGATGACGCTATCCTCACGCGGTTATTCATTGGGGCATTGGAAGGAGTCGCCTTCGATTGGTACCGCAACCTGCCAGACAATTGCATCCACTCCTTCGCTGGCTTCAAATGCTTGTTCTTGGAGAGGTTCTATGAGGTAGGGCAGGACGTTACGATGTCTACCCTCATAGATGTCGTTCAAGGAGAGAAAGAACTGACAAGAAATTACATTAAGCGGTTTCGTCAAACCGCAATGAAGTTACCATCTGGCAACCCGGACTCTTCTTTGATTGAAATTTGCCAAAAGAGACTACTTCCAACAATTAGTCTCTGGATGGGCGAAAGTCAGTTCAAGGACTGGAAGGCTTTTATCATCAGTGCTACAAGTGCTGAAGAACGATTGAAGAAGGCTCGCCAGCTGGGGTTGCATATCTCGGAGGGAGAGAACAAGAGCAAGCGTTCCAACACCAGCAACAACAATGGGGGTAGCCCCTCCAACAACCGGGACAACAAAGGCAAGTAGGCTATGGTGATCGATATAGCCCAGAAGCCCGACAGCCGGCAGACAAACAATGGCCTCAAATCACTTATTCCTTTGAAGACGGTCACGTCAAGCCTATCTTGGACATGCTTATACAAGGAGATTGGATTCAGCTTCCTCCACCAAGACGGGAGCCTCGGCCGGCTGATCTGGAGAACCCAAAGTTCTGTCATTACCATCGCTACGTCCACCATGCTACACACGACTGCTACCAACTGAAACGGTATATCCAAAACCTCATCGATTCGAACGTCCTGGCCATCGATTTCGAAGAGGTAACCGTGGCAGCCAACATGGTGTCCGTACAATTCGACAGCTTCCCTCCAACAGAGACTCAGGACGGGGTTATACCAATCCCTTTGGCAACAATGGAGATTGCTAATCTGCCGCCTGCTCGCGATCAAGCCGCTGGTCTAGTACCCCTCACCACATCACGAGGGGAAATCATGTGGGTCCATCCGAACCTAGTCCACGAGGTAACTCAGCCCTCTCCACCTTCTAAAAGGAAAAGTGAAAAGTCAGATCCTGCCGCACTGCCTCGGCAGAAGAAGAAGAAGTCTCGACCGTCACTACTCGATCTGGAACACAAGCCCAACCGGTGACCGAAAACGCGACTGATGATCATCCGCCCACTACCAATGATGCTCCGGGACCGGCTCAGCCTTCGACGACCGACAAGCCTAGGCCGAAGGAGACTCGCTTCGACAAGTCCCTCCGGAAGGAGACACCTCAGGGGCTGGAGAGGCCCTACAACTTTGACATCTTAGCACAATTAGCTAATACCCCGGCCAAATTATCTTTATATGAACTCCTCAGGCTCTCAAAGGATGTCCGTACGGCTTTAAGTGAGGCGCTCCAATATGCCGACGCATACTTGGCTCAGGTCAACCTCACGGGAGATAACCAACCTGCAGAGCTCCAAGATAGTGCGTGTACGGGAGCAATGCCCAATATCGTCTTCTCTCCGTAAGATATGCTCATCAAAACTAACCTGCATGATCGCCCGCTATACTCTGGATACATCGGCGACGTAAAGGTGGACCGAATGCACATTGATCCTGGGTCCTCTATAAGCATCATTCCGAAGGGTCTGCTATATCATCTTCGCATTCCGATGCATCGCCTGACACCTACAAGCACCGCCATTAGCGGTTTCAATTCGGGCAGGAGCTACCCAATAGGGAAGATCCGTTTGAAGTGTCAGATCGGCGATCTCCAATCAGAAGTCACCTGTTATGTCATAGATGCCGACACTTCTTACAATATCCTTCTGGGGCGGCCTTGCATACACGATTACATGATCGTGCCTTCCACGCTACACCAGTGCTTCAAATATGTCGATAAGTACGGCTTCGTAAGGACAGAGTTTGCCGATATCGATCCCTTCAAGGGGGTCGAATCTTATTACTCAGACTCCTGTCTATACAAAAAATCAAAGAAACATCTGGTCGAAGAAGATGTGCAAGCTCACAACAAGATGGCTACAGGATCAGAAGAACCTCTAACGATCAACTTCAGGCTCGCAAATCGGGCAATTCTGCACCCCTTACGGCCACTCTGCGTAAGGACACAATCAGTCTCTCCGCACAAGAAGAACAGATGAGAATCCGGCTGCCAAGGTCCGGCCAAGTGCCGAGACCCATAACAGGGCCACTTACCATCAGACTACCGAGAGTCGGTCAGCTCCAAACGGAGAAGCCCAATCCCTCCGACAGACCACTCACAATACGCCTTCCCAAGAAGGTTCTTCACCCCGATGCGAGGTCTGACACTTCTAGTGAACCAGCCACCCCTCGCCTCACATCAAGTACCAAACTAGGGATTGCTAGTTTACCAACAACTCCACGATCTGCTCCGCCAGTTGAGCCTCTGAAGATCAAGCTGACTAGGTCGTCCTCTCAGTCTTCATTTATACAGGGGGTGGCCGAAGAAGAACCAGAATTGGCCAAGTATGTGGCTGCCCACTCCGATACCCCTTCCGCAGATGATGTAATCCCTCTAGAAAAGATACCTTACTTCATCAATAAAGGGTTATCTTTGAACTACACCGAGCTCAATAAGCTATATACAATGTATGCTATGGAACACGGTATAGGCACTCACCTACATACACAGGTGACAAACGTGTACACCGCCATCCGACTTACTCCAGTAGAAGACACTTACCGAATAGTCGAGGGAGGGGACCACCCGATCATCTTCGGCCGGACGAACAACCCACATCCCCGTGCTATGGAAGAAGTCGACTTCGGGTCAGATGCTGGAAGACTGCCTCTGTATCTCTATAGCCCTCAATCCAAATATCTCATGCAGAAACAGGGGTATGATCTAGAGACAACACCAGGACTGAACTACGGAACTGGACGACGATTACCTTTGAAGTCGCCAGCCCCGGCAGGCAAACCACGAAACTACTATAATAAAACCCGATGCGGTTTAGGGTATGTAACGCCTACTACGACCCCTGAAAGCTCAGATGAAGAATGCGACTGGCAGTCACATTCAACCGGATCACCGACTTCCGACTCAGATACCAGCATCGGAGATGTGTTCAGACAAGTCATGTCAGTCAACATGGCGTTCGCTGACGCTTACGAGGAAGACGAAGACATCCCCGAAATCCTTGAGCTAGAGCCGTGGGCCCAGCAATTAGACGCGCAATAGGAAAAGCGGTTCGAACTGAGAGAACCTCCTACTGAAGTTGAGGTCATACAAGTGGATCTCGGCAGCAAATCTTCTCCAAAACCGATCTTTATCAGTAAAAGCCTGACAAACGAAGAACGAGAATCGCTGCTGAAACTTGTCAGAGAATATATCGACGTGTTCGCGTGGAGTTACGAGGACATGCCGGGGCTAGACCCCGATATCGCTCTTCACAAACTCAACATACGGCCAGATGCATAGCCAGTCAAGCAGCAACAACGACGCTTTCGCCCAGGCGTCATGGACGCAGTTGAAGACGAAGTCAACAAGCTAATAGCCAGCGGCTTCATTCGTGAAGAGCAACATCCTGACTGGGTTGCCAACATAGTGTCGGTCCTTAAGAAAAATAGGAAGATCCGAATCTGCATCGACTTTCGTAATCTGAATGAGGCATGTCCGAAGGACGAGTTTCCCCTCCCCATTACAGACATCATGATCGACAACACATGCGACTTTGAACGTATGTCATTCATGGATGGATTCTCGAGGTACAATCAAATCAAGATGTCTCCCGACGATGAAAAGCACACATCATTCCGAACGTCGATTGGTACATACTGCTACACAGTCATGCCATTCGGTCTAAAGAATGCTGACGCTACATATCAGCGGTCCATGAGTATCATTTTCTGAGAACATTTACGCAAAACAGTAGAATGCTATGTCGACGACATCGCCATCAAGAGTCGCCATAAGGAAGATTATCTGCAAGACCTGAGAACGGTATTCGACCTGATGCGAGCCCACAACCTGAAGATGAACCCTACGAAATCATTCTTGGGCGTATCCAGCGGGAAATTCTTAGGCTTCATCATCACGGCACGGGGCATCCATGTAGACCCTGAGAAAACGAAGGCAATCATGGAGATGGGTCCCCCGAAAAATCTTCACGAACTCAGAGGCCTCCAAGGGAGGCTAGCTTACATCAGGAGGTTCATTTCCAACCTCTCCGGGCGATGCCGACCGTTCACACACCTCATGAAGAAGGGAGTCTCATTCGTATGGGACGAGGAATGCCAGCGTGCTTTCGACGACATCAAAGAATATTTGTCGAATCCCCTAGTCCTGGTGGCCCCGGTCCCCGAAAAACCATTCCTGCTCTACGTACGAGCAATGGAACACTCCCTTGGTGCCCTGCTAGCACAAAATAACGATACAGGCCACGAGCAGGCCATATATTATCTCAGCCGAATGATGATCAGGCCAGAACATCGATACACCGCCGTAGAGAAGGAGTGTCTCGCCCTGGTATTCGCTATTCAAAAGACGCGGCACTATGTCACAGGACAAACCATACATGTGATCTCGTGAGTCAACCCCCTCAGAGTCCTCATGACTAAACCAGGGGCCCTCAGCTCTCGCCTCGCCACATGGGCAATATTGCTGTCCCCCTATCATATGATCTTCGTCCCGCAAAAGGCTGTTAAGGGTCAAGCCCTAGCAGACTTTTTGGCAGCCCACCCAGGATCGGAGTCATCCAGAATCTATAAAGAGATCCCAGACGAGGTCGCCGATTCGAATACAGCCACCCACGATAACATATGGCGAATGTTCTTCGATGGCGCCTCAAGGACCGGACCCAAGGGAAACATCGTCGTCGGGGTCGGAGTGGTATTAATTTCTCCTACTGGGCTGGTGATCAATCGCGCCTACTCCCTCACGGAACCCTGCTCCAACAATGTGGCCGAATATAACGCTCTGGTCATTGGCCTCCAACTTGCAAAAGAGCTGGGGGTAGAATACCTTGAAGCATACGGCGACTCCCAACTAATCGTCAATCAGATCAGGGGCTCATACGAGGTTCGCCATGAAGACATGATCCCTACCATCAAATTGTAATCAACATTATCTCATCATTCGAGGGATTCTTCATCGAGCACGTCCCCAGACTCCAAAATATCGAAGCCGATGCCCTAGCAGGCCTTGCCGCTTCCTTAGCAGTGCCGAACCAAGCTCATCATTCGGTTGACGTAATAGGCCACGAACTGGTCTGTCCTAAGAACAACGTTCAAGCCATGGCAAGTTATTCCGCCCAGACGGTCGACGACACACCGGACTGGAGACAGCCGTTCATCGACTTCGTCGTATACGACATCCTCCCAGAGAATCCAAAGGAAGCTACCTCTATCAGACGGCGGTCTCTCAGATTCTTCTACGATACAGAGACGAAAATGTTGTATCGCCGCTCCTACGACGGATTATTGCTCCGGTGCTTGTCGAACGCGGAAGCTACAGAAGCTGTACGAGAAGCTCACGACGGTGTCTGTGGGGCCCATCAACCCGGCCCTAAGCTACAGGACCGCCTTCGCCGGATGGGCTACTACTGGCCTACGATGGTGGCAGATACGATAGATTATGCCAGAAAATACAAGGCCTGCCAAGTCCACGCAGACTTCATTCACCGACCATTCAAATTTCTACATCCGACAGTGGCGTCCTGGCCATTCGAAGCATGGAGAATGGATATCATTGGTCCAATCACCCCACCTTCCTCCCGAGGACATCGCTTCATACTTGCGATCACTGATTATTTCTCCAAATGGGCGGAGGCTGTCCCACTCGCAGAAGTTAAAACTTCAAACGTGATCAGCTTCCTTAAGCATCACGTTATCTACCGCTTCGGACTACCACGAAGAATCATCTATGATAATGGTCCACAGTTTATAAGCCATGCATTCTACCGATTCTGCGATAAGCACCGCATTCAGAATGTCGCTTCGACACCATACAACCCGGCAGCAAACGGGTTGGCAGAGGCATTCAACAAAACAATCATCAAGCTCCTCAAGAAGTTCGTCTCCTCCAACAAACGCGACTGGAACGAGAAGCTCGGCGAGTGCTTATGGGCTTATCGTACTACGGTTCGAACAGCTACCGGGAATACACCATTCTCTCTGGTGTACGGAAGCGAGGCAGTCCTCCCTTTGGAGACTCAGATCCCCTCACTGTGCGTCGCCCTCACTTATCAATTGACGACGGATGATAACTACCGACAACGACTACAAGAGTTGGAGGCTTTAGATGAAAAGCGCCTCCTAGCTCAGCAAAGGATCGAGCTATACCAAGCACGCATCTCAGGAGCCTTCAACAAGAAAGTTAAAATCAGAACATTCCAAGTGGGCGATCTTGTTCTGGCACTCCGGAGGCCAATGGTCATGACTCACAAGACCACCGGTAAGTTCCAGCCAAAATGGGAAGGTCCATTTGTCATCGAGACCGTGTTCTCCAACGGCGCCTACCGCCTCGCTAAGCAGAACGGAGATTTGCTCATGTTGCCCGTCAACGGCAAGTTCCTGAAGAAATACTATGTTTAAACATCATTCTCCAGATTATCGAGTCATGTACTCCTTTAGTACCACTGAACTCTTATCCATCATTCTCCAGATTATCGAGTCATGTACTCCTTTAGTACCACTGAACTCTCATCCATCATTCTCCAGATTATCGAGTCATGTACCCCTTTAGTACCACTGAACTCTCATCCACCCTATTTCAGATTATCGAGCCATGCACCCGCTGGTGCCGCTGAACTCTCACTCCCTCAATAGTCCAAATTACCAAGTTATGTACCAGCTGGTGCCTCTGAACTTACATTCCGGTCACTCTTTCAGATAGTAAGTCAAGTATGATTATACCTCTGAACTTTTTTCCTGGCAGAGATCCTCCCTCAGGATTCACTACCCGCACTCCCAGTGCACAAAAAGGGTAGTCGATCCACCAATTTCCGAAACGACCATGTCCTCATTACCTCTGAGTCGTCTTCACTTCCACCAAAAACAAACCGCCCCCTCGCATAGAACTTCTAGGTTCTCCTACCTCTGAGTCGTTCTATGTACCCAATCTTCATTGAGCCCACTCCTGCCATGTCCTCATTACCTCTGAGTGGGAAGGCTCCGTCGAAGAAATCGTCATATTTGCCATGTCCACATTACCTCTGAGCAAGTATGTCGGTCCTCTTTTAACCTATTATCTGTACCCACAACCGGAGTACGACAAGGATAATAGGTCCACAAATGTCCCCTGTTGACCACAAATGTCCTCTGTTGACCACAAATGTCCTCTGTTGACCACAAATAGCTTCCGTAAAGTCTCTCCTGCCGTGTTCTCATTACCGCTGAGCATGAAAATTTTACGATAAAACCTTCATGTTTGCCATGTCATCATAACCTCTGAGCAAATGTGATCGGTTCCCTTTTACCCCATTATCCGCATCCTGAACTAGGGTACGCCAAGGGTAATAGGTCCACAAATATTCATTCGCTAAGCTTCTTAGCATAAATCCACCATCTTACCATGCCCCGGGAGCCCAGCTGCTCTACGGCATTCCTTCCCCCAGTACCGAGAACATCCATGACCACTTTGTCGTGGCTGTCCCGGACATCCTATCTAAACTGTTATCCGCACCTAAAACCAAGGTATGCCTAGAATAACAGGTCCACAAATAAATCCCCCAGCAAGTCCAAATTCCATAAACACCGCAAGTGCAAGAAAGAAAAGATGAGTTGAAACATGCTCATTTATTCAAAAATCAAAGGGCTACATCAGCAGGGATCACACCCCCTTGCAAAAATTAAAAAGAAAGAAAAAAAAAGAGGGAAAGAGAGAAGAAGAAGACAGAAAGCCGATCACTGCTCTGGAACACATAATGCCGTAAGACGGTCCTTTATCAAGGCAACCGACTGCTCAAGCTTCTGTCTGGTTCGGCGCTCCGCTTCCTGATTCAACACCGCCGCATCCTCCAGATGAGCATGGGCTCGCCAGTTGTCCTCAAACTTCTTGAAGGCCCGCCCCAGGTGGACAGAGGATCGGGAAATCCTCTCGGCCTCTCGAGCAATCAACTCTTGTTCTGTACGAGCAGCCTCCCGCTCTTACTCTAAGAAGACCAACTCCTTCTGGAGTGCAAGAATCCGCTCCTTCGTATCAGCTACTCCACGAGAGGCAGATTCTTCCCGGGCTCTACAAGCCTGACTCCGACGACCCAGTCGGTCATAAGAGACGGAGAACTTGTCAAGGTCCCCCTGCACAGCCGGTCTGGCAGTTTCTCGAGCGAGCTTAATCCTGTCCCTAGCAGCGACCAGGAAGCTCCGCTCCCGTTCAGTCGCGGCGGGCAAGCCAGCCTGCCGCACTGCCAGCAGTTGGGTCACAAGCTGGTCAGCCTCTGTCAACTTAGGCTCCAGGAGCGCTCCTAACCCCAGCCCGCCAGGAAGACCCTTCAGAGTGTCAATTTGGCCCCGAGCTCCCCGTAGAGACAGAGAAAAAGGGACCCCCCCCCCCCGTTCCACGACAGCGTTTACACCCTTCCCTAAGTGGCGATAGAAGCTGTCAACTACATCCTGCGTCACCTCGTTCAGAGCCTCCGAGGAAACCGGTGTCAACGGGAGTGTGGCTGGTAGCACGGAAGAAGATGCGATGGAATCTGCCGCTCCTGCCACAAGAGAAACCAACTCCGCACGGAAGGACGCTTGAACATCGATCAATTCCTCTTCAGCGGCCCGCAGAATTTGGATGCTCGGCAGGGTCGAAAAGTCAATCTCCGGAGCCGTATAAGCAGCCGAAGACGAGGCCGGGGCCAGCACCAACTCCATCCCCATCTGTCCAGAGCTGGTAGGATGTCCCTCAACATGCGATGATGAAGGAGAGGAAATGCTCCTTTCCCTCTGATCACGGTAGACCGGGCCTTCCCCAAGAACATCAGCGGCAGGAGATAAAGGGTCAGGACCTGTACGGCCAAGGCAACCATGAATTGACTTGACCCGAAGGATATGCTGATAGAGCAAATAAGCCCCCTCGGTGGTCAATATGTGGCTCAGCTTACCAGTGGAAGAATGTGGAGGCTGAGGTTCGCCTACAGCCATCACAACCTCTTCACCAACAGCCTCCGAGTCAGGAATAAAAGACTCATCCGCCCTTGCATCCTCGGGAGGGGATGCACCGAGGATGGCGTCATCTCGCTGAAGTTCAGAAATCTCGGAGACGGGCCCAAGGAAACTTTCGTCACCCCGGGCTGGGGCCTCAGCAGCTTGGGAGTCCTTAGCCGCCGCTGAGAGAGCCCCCGCAAAGAGGACCGCGGCACACATGTCGCTAATCAAAGCGGCAAGGGCCGGATCAACTACTGAGGCAGCAGATGGTTCAGGAGAGCCTGGTTCGTCAGACGCCTACAAAGAAAAATGATCAAGTCATATCTCCGAGAGGAAAGAAAGCTACAACAAAGATAGAACTCCGATTTGGACTTACCTCCGGAACATCGTCTGCACCTTCACCCTTCTCGATGATAGGTGTCCCACGAAACCTAACAGCAGCTCTCTTCACGAAAAAGGTCGCTCTACTGTCAGGAGATTCGTATCTGACCCGTTTACGCGAGGGACCAGATACAGCTGAAGGGTGTTCTTCTCTCACTACTCCTTCTTGTGTAGTAAGCGGCGGATCTTCCGCCGGTTCATCAAGTGGGGGAAGCGGTTGATCCGCCACTTCTTCATCCCCACTAGAAAGGAAGTCTTCGCTATCATCCTCCTCCTCAGCCGACTCGGAAGGTTCTGATTCAGGGAGAGGAATCTGGAGCGCCAGTTGCTTTCTAGCCTTAGCCCCCTTAGGCTTCTCCTCTAAACCAGTACCTACGATGAAGCTGGTACTCGGATCGAAGTTAACAGGAGGCTTGTTCGCCATAACGTGATACAAAGCGACCACGTACAAAATTTCCCTCGGCGCCTTGGCATCGGGAACCGAGAAGCTGGCCCGAGTATGATAAGCGTCATAATAATTTCACGCTCGGACGCCGTCAAGAACGCTACCTTCAAAACCCAAACAAGGGTTGGGACAATCAAGGAACAACTGGCTATAACCAAATTGACGGAAAAACCTACTGGGTAGGTAAGGCTCCAAGTACACATTATCCCGGTTGCGATAAACCAGATGCGCGGGGCGGATATTGCGCAACCAAGCAAGCATATCCGGAGACAGAAAATGAGAAGGTCCAGTACCATCGAGGTGTACCTTCCTCACTTTCTCATCAGAAAAAGGAGGAACAGACACAAAGAGATCACACCCATCCACTCTCGCCAACGCCCTCCGACAAGCTGGCATAGTGTTGCATTCCCAAGACCGGTGATGGCATTTGAAGAGGAAAGCATCCTCGGCCGTAGCATCTTCCGCTATCCCAGGTCCCAGCAAAGACTTATAGTGCATCGCCAACCACCCCATCAGGTAGTGAAAGGGCAGTTCTACGTGCTCAAAATCCAAAGTCTTCTTGCGAGCAATAACCTTGGACGAGAATGTCCGCAGACCATGATGTATGCTGCATACCATAGCAGGAAGGAGGGCCAGCCTAACTCCGAATACTAGCTTAACGGCAGGGAGGATGAAATGACGACCAATCCTCTCGATAGAGCCTGCTCCGCCTGAGACTACGCAGTTCCGTAGCCATATCATCAAAAATCCAGCCAGAAGCGCCTTCTCCGACAGTTGTATGGTCCCGTAGTGAAAATAACTAAGAGAGTCAGCTTGACTCCCGAATATATCACTCTTGGATTACGACTTTTTGACATTGGACATCAGATCCCTTACCTCTGCATGCGTTCGAGGGGCTCGGGGAGTAACTTCACCAGAAGGATCAACCCTAAAGAGATAATTAATCTAGGATGTGGTATGGGGAGCGGTCCCCTCAGAGCTATCCGTCGAATTTATAGCCATTTGATGACAAGCACTATGGTGGCACAACAACTCCCGATACACCGCAACAAAACCCGGGAGTTGCTTGTCCAAGGCCTCGAACTCCTCATTCGACGGGGTATACACCTCGAAAGGCTCATTCCCCCATGGAAGTTTAGAGACAGTATACATCTCGTGAAGAGCAAGCCCCAGTTCCCCTACTGGTGTAAAGAATGTCCCCGTTCGCTGGCTGTACATCTCCAAGATCGCTACGAACAGTGGTTTATTAATAGGAAGCCCGTGACAAGTGCCCCGAATGGCATGGTAAAGCCCCACCTCCTGCAAGAATGCTCCATAAGTCTGTAGAACCCAAGCAGTCAACTGGGCCCACGTAGAGGTGGGGTTTATCCAGTTCGGCAGTGCCAGCCTACCAACAGGATAAGACTTCTTACGAACAAGCCGATTCAGGAAAGTATCAGCTTGAGTAAGTGTGAAATTGGGACCGTATACATTCATAAAAGAGCCCGGGGCCAGACCCATCATATACCGGAGGACGGAATCCTTACCTGCATACGCTGACTTCATATTCGGATTATAATGGATGTTGCCCATCAACATCCCTGATTGAGTGGGAGTTAGGTTACACACCATCTTCCGGTCCAGCAACACCATATTGAACCATGACAAAGGATAATGACGTTTCATGAGAGGAATATGGATTGCCACCCCATCCAAAGAAAAATCCCAGTTCTCAGAAATCTCTAAGACCCGAGGATTCTTGATGGTTAAAGCATCACCAAAAAGGAACAAAGGCTTCAGGTATTTTCCATCCAGCTTCCCAGTATTCATCATGGAACGGAGGTAATGAAGGGTTTGATTCTCAATAGCCTTCAACCTCTCCGAAGGCTCATCAGTAGGGAACTGATTCGATACATGCCTAATTAAGTCGTCAAGACGCACGCCTAGGGCGAATTGATTCGAACCCACTATAAGCTCCCCAGCAGGATTTACGGGCAAGTTCACTGGAAAAATACGAAAGAAACGAGGTTAGAAGGTAGTCAAAAAACAGAAGCATTGGAAAGGTCATCTGAGCCTATGCGGCTCGGCTCGTTACAGCTTCATGCGGCTCAGTATTAGATACGTATATGCGGTTCAGTGCATCATAGCCTCATGCGGCTCCGAGTTAGCCGAGTTCATACAACTCAAGTCCAGACGAACTTATAGATCCATGCGGTTCAAGTTAAGTATGCCTACAGAGTCAGATTCATGCGAGCTGACGTGAGCAGACAAATTTCTACGGTTCAAAAAAAAGTGAGCAACGCTTATGCGGCCCAAATCAAAAACATGTATGCAAACTCAGATCGAGTATAACAAGTTCATGCGGCCCCATAAGACGAAGGGCTCATACAGTCCCATCGATAAAGCCCCGTATGCGTGGCTTGTGCATAAAGTATGCAGCAGAGCCATGGCGACAGTTAGGGTTTTCAGACGATCTCTTACCAGCGATAGACGGGTGGACATCGGGATGGATGGAGTGCGTAATGACCGACGGAGGGGCGACCACGTTCGCCGCCGCAGTCGCCATAGAAGCAACTGCCTTACCCTTAGCGGCCTTCGATGCTACAGCTTTCTTGGGAGCCATTGTCGGTTGCTAAAGGAAGAAGACGAAGAGCAAAGACGGCAAATAGAGAATCAGAGCAAAGAGAGAAGGTAAAGAAAAGCCCCAAGAGGCTAAAAGACTCCTATTTATAGGCAAAAGAGACCCACGAAATGAACAGACGTCTCGGAGTACGCGTCGCCCCCAAAGAATAAAGGCAAAATGCTTCGGTCAAGGCAAAACCGACTCTTGGGATCCTCCCCCAAAAGGCGGCGTTAAATCAAATCAAAGGCACTTAATGAAGATTTGCACACGTGTTCAGGACACGTGGCAACAAGTTTATGCGGCCAGATGAATTTATGCGGCTAAGGCACTTATGCGGCTAGGAAGCTCAGGCAGACAGAAAAATCCTATGCGGCATGAACGGGGCCATGCTTCTTGTTCAAAGTATTCCAATTTTTACAAATTGAAAACTTTGAAGGGGGTCCTGTAGAAGCATGGAAAATATTAGAATAATGATCCATGCGGCTCTGAGTAAGAAGCTTATGCGGCTCGCACAGGAGCGGCCCTATGTAGTTCAAAGAAGACTCTCAATCGCATGCGGCTCGGGAGCGTATGCGGTTCAGCAAGGCATATGCGGCTCGATGGACGCCATGTGTGATCCTTCCCTACAGCTGGTCGTTTGAGTAGTGGCCTCATTTATTGCTCCAGCACGATTCACTATGGCGGCCCTGACATAAAGTTTCATAATGGCTTTGCCATAATGACTGACTCCTCGGGAAAAGAAGAAAATCTCTGACCAAATTCGTCAGAAGTCCCAGATTACCACATGGCAATCAGTCATATGCGGCTCCCTGAGAACCTGTTCCATGCGGTTCGATACAACGCTAGCTCATGCGGCTCCCTGGGAACACATTTTCTGCGGCCCAATACAACGCCAGCTCATGCGGCTCATAAAGATTACGCATTTGCGGCTCGATGAAGCATCATCCTATGCGGCTTATAAAGAGTATCTCTCTGCGGTTCGAAGATCGTCAATCCTAAGCGGCTCTGACAGGACTCACAATTAAGACACGTGGCATGGGATTAATAAGAGATTTAACCGAATCTCAACAAATATATTTGACATCATCGTCATAATTACTGAGATCAGGGCATATCATTTATCATCAAGCTAATAGGACACGTGGCGAGCAATCAGACATTGGCATAATCAATCACGAGGATTTAAAGCAGCTAGCATTAATTGCTCATGAGATACGATGCTATCCGTATTAATGGCCGAGATTCACTATAATCAGGATCAAGGGTTCAGATAGAATGAAGGAGCGCCGACATTCCAAATAGATAATCATTAGCAAACCCTAATGATCACCCCCCCACTCTTATAAATAGCCAGTATCATTCTCTTGTAAAAAAAAAGGTCGACAACAAAAGAATAAAAAAATAAGAAGAGAGAGATCTACACAGAGAGAGCTCCCCCTTTTTTTTGATAATCACAGAGAGAGAGAAGCCAGGAGAGCAATCCGAGGAGAGCAAGAAGAGCATTTCTTCATCAACGTCGAGCAGATCTTCCCCGAGCCAAGGCTGCATACTGATCGTCCAAGGAGTAAGGCAGGGCGGCCGTCGCTTTCCCGAGCCTCTATCGTCACCCCCCAGATTCAAAAATAAACAATCGTACTTAGTCTGCTGTACCTAGGTTTTCGTCCCTAGGCTTTTTTTGTACGAGCGAGTTTGTATTGTGAGTCTAAGTTCAGTCCTCCGATAATTGTTCTGTTCTTTTACAATCAATGGCAAACAGCCCCTCGACATGAGACGGTAAAGGAGAGGAAACGCTCCTTTCCCCCAGATCGCGGCAGGCCGAGCCTTCCCCAAGAACATCCGCTGTGGGAAGTAAAGGGTCAGGACCTGTAGGGCCAAGACAACCATGAATCGATTTGACCCGGAGGATATATTGATAGAGCAAATAAGCCCCCTCACTAGTCAATATTTGGCTAATCTTACCAGCGGAAGATTGTGGAGACTGAGGTTCGCCTACAGCCACCACAGCCTCTTCACCAGCAGCCTCCGAGTTGAATATGATGGGCTCCTCTGCCCCAGCACCCTCGGGAGGGGATGCGACGAGATCGGCATCTCTTTGCAGAAATTCAGCAATCTCGAAGACAGGCCCGAGGAAACCTTCGTCACCCCGGACCGGGGCCTCAACAACTTGGGAGTCCTCAACCGCCACTGAAAGAGCCCCCTCAGAAAGGACCGCTGCACACATGCCACTAATTAAAGCAGCAAGGGCCAGATCAACTCCAGGGGCAGCAGACGGTTCATGAGAGCCTGGTTCGTCAGACGCCTACAAAAAAAATGATTAGCTCATATCTCCAAGAACCACAACAAGGAGATGGTACCAACATAGTCTTACCTCTGGAACATCGTCAGCATCTTCACCCTTTTCCGCAATAAGTAGCCTATGAGGTCTGACCGCAGCTCTCTTTACTGAAAAGGCTACTCCTCCGCCAGTAGACTCACACCTGCTTCGCTTATACGAGGGACCAGGTACGGCAGGCGGTGGTTCTACCCTCACCACCTCCGATACAGGTGGCAACTGATCTACCACCTCATCTAATACAACCGACGGTTGATCCGTCATCATCTCATCTGCCATGATGGGCGGCTGATCTACCGCTGCTTCACCATCAGAAGAGAGAGAATCCTCATCGTCCCGCTCATTGTTTTCCTCAACTGTGTCGAAGGACTTAGAATCGGGCGTGGGAACCCTATTCGCCCCTTTCTTCTTTGCCCTCGACATCGTAGCCTTCTCCGCCAAACGAGTGCCCACGATGAAGCTAGTCCTCGGGTCAAAATCGATGGGAGGATGGTTTGCCGTGACATGATATAAAGCCGCTATATACAAGATTTCCTCCATCACGTTTGCTGCAGGAACTGAGAAACTAGTTCGAGTATGACAAGTGTCATAGTAGCTCCATGCCCTGATACCATCAAGAATGCTACCCTCAAATCCCAGGCAGGAACTGGGACGCCCAAGGAATAGTTGACTATACCCAAATTGACGGGCAAACCTACAGGGCAAGTAGGGCTCCAAGTACACAGTGTTGCGATTACGATAAACTAAATGCGCCAGGCGAATGTTACGCAGCCAGAAATACATCTTCTCAGGTAAGAAATAAGGAGATCCAACGCCATCAACATGGACACTCCTCACTTCCTGGTCGGTAAAACGGGGAACGGATACGAAGAAATCATATCCGTCCACCCTCGCCAGCATCCTCCGACACGCCGGTATGGTACTATATTCCCAAGGCTGATGGTGATACCTGAGAAGAAAAGCATCGTCGTCCGTAACGCCGTCTCCCGTTCCAGGCCTCATCAAAGACTGATAATGCAACAACAGCCACCCCAGCAGGTAATGATAAGGCAGCTCTATACGTTCAAAGTCCATCACCACGTCACGAGCAATGACCTTGGACGAAAAGGTACGAAGACCATGATGAATGCTGCACACCATAGCGGGAAGAAGAGCCAGCCTGACCCCAAAGGCCAACTTCACGGCGAAAAGAATAAAGTGACGGCCGATCCTCTCGATGGAACCTGCCCCGCCTGAGACCACACAATTGCACAGCCACACCATTAAAAAACCTGCCAAGAGTGCCTTCTCTGACAGCCGTCGAGTACCATAATAAAAATAGCTGAAGGAGTCAATCTGGCTCCCAAACTTATCGCCCTTAGACTTCGACCTCCTAGCAGTCGACACCAAGCTTCCTACTTCCCTAGGAGTTTGACGATCACGGGAAGTAACTCGGCTAGCAGCACTGAATTTAAAAAGATAAGAGACCCAAGAGTTGGTATGGGGAGTGTCCCCTTCCGAGCTATTATTTTTCTTGATAGCCGTTTGATGACAGGTACTATGGTGACATAACAGTTCTTGGTACACAGCGACGAAGCCTGGGAATCGTCGATCTAGATCCTGGAACTCCTCATTCGTTGGAGTGTACGCCTCGAAGGGCTCGTCTCTCCATGGAAGCTTGGAGACAGCATACATCTCATGAAGAGCGAGCCCCAACTCCCCTACAGGTGTGAAGAAAGTTCCTGTCCGATGGTTATACATCTCCAGAAGGGCCATGAACAGCGGCTTATTAATGGGCAATCCGTGGTTGGTACCCCGAATAGCATCATAAAGATTGACTTCTCACAAAAACGCCTCATATTTCCGCAGAATCCACGAGGTCAGGTTAGCCCACGGGGGAATGGGGTGTAGCCAGCCCACTAGTGCCAATCTGCCAACAGGATAGGACCCTTTTCGGGCAAGCTGGCTCAGGAAGGTATCAGCCTGAGAAAATGAGGAGTTAGGACCGGGTGTGTTGATGAAGGTACCCGGAGCTAACCCCATCACAGATCGACTGGCCGGATCCTTGATTGTGCGTACTGACCCAGTAGTTTTATTATAACAAATTTTACCCACGAACATTCCCGGTCTGGTTGGAGTGAGGGGGTCTGTCATCTGTCTGTCCAAAACGATCGTGTTGAACCATGCAAAAGGAAAATAATGCTTCATAATGAGGATATGAATCGGTATCCCGTCCAAATTGAAATCCCAACTCTCGGAGACATCCAGCACTCGGGAGTTTTTTATGATCAACGCATCCCCAAAGAGGAAGACCGGCCTTAGATGCTTCCCATTAGGCGTCCCGGAGCTCATCATGTCACTAAAGAATTAGAAAGATTGGACCCTGATAGCATTTAGTCGCTCCAAAGGCTCATCAACAAGGAGCTGCTCTGACACTTGACGAACTAAATCGTCCCGTCGCACATCCGTAGCAAGTTGATTCGAGCCAATCAGGAGTTCCCCCGCAGGATTTACTGGCAGATTTACTGAAGAGAGAAGAAAGAAATAAGATCAGAAGATAGTTAAAATAAGAAGCATTTGAAAGATCAGTGGAGTCTATGCGGCTCGGGTCGTCACAGCCTCATGCGGCTCAGAACCAGATGAGTCCATGCGGCTCCGAGTCAGACGAGTCCATGCAAATTAAGTTCAGATGAGCTTATAAAGCTTCTGCAGTTTGGGTTCAGAAGGGCCTATGCGGTTCAAGGTTCACATGGACTCAACGAACAAACCTAGATGCTAATGCGGCTCAGTTTCAGGTGAGACTATGCGGTTCAAAGTCCATGCAGACTCATGCGGCCCTGAACAGATAGACTCATGCGGCTACAAGTAGATGAGCTCAAGCGGTTCAAAAGTGAACTACGCTCATGCGGCCCAAACCAAAAATATATATACGGATCAGATCGAGTATGACAAGCCCATTAGGCCCCCCTGGACGAAGTGCTTATGCGGTCATATCGACGAACCTTGTACATGCGGCTTGTGCATAAATTATGCAGCAGAGCCATGGCACTTAAGGTTCTAAATCAATGCCCTTACTAGCAATCGGTGGATGAACGTCGGAATGAACAGAGTGAACAGCGGCCGGCGGAGGAGTGGCCACGTTCGTCGCCACAGCCGCTGCAGAAGCGACCGCCTTGCCCTTCGCAGCCTTCGACGCAGTAGCCTTCTTGGGAGCCATGGGTGCTGGGAGAGGAAGGAGTTAGAAAGATCGAAGACGAGAGAGAGAAAAGAAGATTTCCTAGAACGAAAGTGTTCCTATTTATAGACAAAGAAGGAACGCCTCGATCCGTGTGCAACACAATGACCGACTCTTCGGTTATCGAGGCAAAAGACGGCTAAATAATAGCCTGACTCTTGGGATCCTGGCCCAAAAAAGCGGCTCTTAAGATCTGACAGCAAATCAAGAGTATTAAATGCAGAAGATTTTCAAAAGATTTGCACACGTGGCAAGAAGACGTGGCGAGGAGCTCATGCGGCTAAAAACAGCCTATGTGGCTCAGAGAGTTATGCGGCTGAGGTAATCATGCGGCTGGAAAATTCCATACGGCTAGAACAGAATATATCCATACAGCTCTCGCATAATCATGCTTCTTATTCAAAGTATTTCAATTTTGCAAATTGAAAACTTTGAAGGGGGTCTTGTAGAAGCATAAAAAAGAAGAGAAAGACGGTCCATGCGACCAAAGAGCCTCATGCGGCTCAGAGGGCCCATGCGGCTCAAGAGTCCCATGCGGCTCAAGCACACAGGCAGTTCGAGTAAACTCAATGCGGCTCAGAGAGAGAGGCCACGTGGCATTCAAAACAGCTGTGCCCAACGTCTGGACGCATTTAATGCTCTGACGGCTGACAGCTGACAGATGACAGACCTGACATAAAGTTGTCATAATGACTGACACGAAAAGTAGAATTTTCCTAGAAAATAAGGAAAATCTTCACCAATACGGCACTGTCAATCAAGCTTCGAGGCAGGTCCATGCGGCCAGACTAGACGAGTTCATGCGGCCAGTGCAAAGAAATCAATGTGGTTCAAACCATGAAGGCCCCCCATGCGGCTCAGCCATGAAGAAACCCATGCGGCTCGGCCATGAAGACTCTCGTGCGGCTCGGCCATAAAGACCTCCCATGCGCACTACAAGAAAAAGCATTTTTTATGGCAACACCTTACGGCAACATAAATTATTGCCATATAATATAGTCACAATATGGCAACATTAATATTGTCGTAATAAATATGCTCGTTTATGGCAACAAGGCATAATGCCATATTTGATTGGATCGTTTATGGCAACAATAACACATGCCATATTTAATTATACTATATTATGGCAAGCTGAATTGTTGCCATAATATATTATGATTAACTATGGCAATATATTATATTGCCATAAAATAAATATTTTATGACAATAAAGGTTGCCACAAAATTAATAGTGTATTTCTTCTTTTAGATCAAATTAAATATGGCAATATTTATTTGTTTATAGATGGAAACTTACATCAGGTTTTTAAATCGGAAAAAGATTTTATTTTTGGTGTCTATACGTAGGCGCGGGAAACCCTCCTTATTTCCCCTCCTTATTTATTTCGGAAAACCCCAATTCCTATTCTCTCTCAACAGATCTTTCTTCTCCTTCTTCAACCTAAGCCTAAGGTGTCTCTTCCCCTCCTTCAACCTGTTATTTCTATATTATTTTTTTTCTATTTTTTTCCTTTGATTCGTGGTTTTTTTTAGGGGCGAGAAGATTTGAGATTTGAAAGAGCGCATCCGCATAAGGCCTCTGCCGCGACCGACTTCGAGTGATCGGCGACCAAAAGGTACGTCCAAGAGAGATCGAACAATGTTTTGTTAATTTTCGATTTTTTTCAATTGTTGATGTGTTTTGTGTTCCGATGATGGATAAGAAGAAATTTAGGGTTAAAAAATTTGTTTGATTAAATGTCTGTGCTTGGATTTCTTTCTTGCTCAAGTTTGTGTTTATTTCTTGGAGCAAGGTTTTTGGATATTGCTTTCTTTCCATGCTTTCGGTTTTTGGATATTGTGTCAACTGTGTTGGTTTCACCTATCTGTGTGATTTTAACTAAAGCCTAGGAACGGCTTCAAAGGGAAGCTGCTGCTGCTGCACTATCCAAAATATTGACATTATGTTTGTGAAACATCTAAAGGATACAGTTCACATACCTCTCTTAAAATTGAGAAGTGAACCTCGTGGGTTGCCAAAGAAAGCATTATAAGATCAGCATCCTGCAAATAATGTAAAAGGATAGATTATAAACAATAGAAATGGCAGGATGCGGAGAGAGTGAATGAACTTAAAAACGAGTAGCCACGCTAGGGGGGAAAAACTCACCAACCCATATAAACAATGGCGCGTGTTTGGATCAAAACCAGGAAGATTACGCTGCAAACGTATGTAGGACATGATTTTGTGTTCGCCCTCGCCAGGAACATTTGAATCAGACAGAATAACCTTCAAATAATCATCCAACGGAGAGCTCCATGAATACAATAAGAGAGAGAAGTATCCTGAAAACAGTGATTGAAATAAAACCAGCAATGATTACAATCGCTGAGCAATGAAGTGATACGATCCTATGGCTGAGATCATATACTTGATATAGCTCAGGTTCCTACCTTAGTATACTGCCAACCAGGGGTCCGATTTAATCTTGAATGTATGTAATATTGAAGCCCAACGGAGAGTACAGCCATGAACATGGTCCCAGGAGTTATAACATTAGAGTCGGATGTTTCAGATATTCTTCACAGGTATGATGTCAATATTTTGTAATCTACAAGTGATTCAAGTTGCAAAGATGCAATTTGGAGAAGGTAATATATAGCTATAAAGCTCTTCCAAAGGAAATAAGTAATTCCTTGTCACAAAAACAATTCATCGCTTTTAGTTTTGAGTTTAGGTGTTCTTATACTATCTGTTTCGAAGTCTTGTATTTGTTTTTCTAACAAATTCATGATGAAAGATACCATATTGGTATATTTGACTTCTATTATTAAATAAAATATCAACCTCATTCCAATTTTCGCTCATAGGATGGGAATTAGTAATATCATAACATGTCAGTAAATGGTATTATGTCATCCTCGATTACAATGGAGGGTGGGTTGTGGTGTTTAACTTATGTACGTTTTGAAGCCCTCATTGGCATATTAATGAGATGACATTAGAATGGTGTTTTTGTTTCGCAACTTTTCAGTTGTGGACTCATCATAAGTTCCATGTCTTCCATAATGTGCATTAGGCATGGTCCATTTTATTCCTCGCCTTTTGAATCATGCACTCATCAGAGTTTCCAGGACTTCAGAATTTAATTTAGAATTTTATTGGTTGGCAAGGATTTGTGAAATGTAACTATGAGGTGGATGTACAGAAAACACCTGGGAGGCACATTACCTTCCTAAGAAAAGGCTTTTCAGTTTTCAGCATACATCTCTTCTTGTCATTTGCTTCCCAGGATCTGTTACTGGCAGCCACTTTCACCTTTGAGCTGTTTCTACTTGGTACCATCACCTCTAAGATTAGCTGAGCAGCATATACTTCTGGCAAGGACTTCATCTGAGTCGAAAAAAATTTCATCAAGTGTCTACCTTGACTTTCTCCCTCAATGATCACACATCCAAACATGGACCATCACCTCTATGTAGTCAACCATATTAGTATTCAATTTTAATAGGTTTAACTGTCAGTTTTATTAAATCACTTACCCAAGACAAAATTGCTCGTGGTTTTGAAGTCATTATGGTGTCAAGTTAAATCGATGGATTTGAATTCCCCTAAAGCCAAAATATTGTGCAAAGCCGGTAAAGGCAGGCATCGGAATTTGCATCCATTGCAACCAATTTCTCATGCGACAACTTGTTATCAGGATACCAAGTATATGGTATTGACCACCAGAAATTGTGAATATCTTATGTACTTTTCCTATTTGCATGCCAGTGGATGCTTAACTTTAAATGGTTGGTACATTCATTGTCATTTTTTCTCATAGTTTTTTTTTATATATATTTGGAGTTTGTGTAACCAATAATCATTAGAGATGAAGAGATTTGACCCATTGTATTGACTAATCTTTTACACAGTATGGTGGCTATTGAAAAAGGCTTCTATCAATTGCAATGGACATTTACTACTTTAGAACCTCAGTCAGCCAACAATATTGGACGCTTTTGTGTCACTAAGATCATATATAAGTGGAAAGTGTGAGCCTGGACTCTTTCACACATGCATGCTATCATCCACCAGACTTGCGATATTGTACATACAAAATTGGACAAGAATAAGGAAAAATGCATGGCCAAATGTCTTTGGTACCTGATCCATTGTTTAGACTTGTCCCTGTACTCACCCAGCCCAAATGCTTTGAGCTTTTGGTCTCCTACCCTTAGATAATTCTTACCATTTGAATCATTGTTCAACAATTATTTCTTCATCCTTAGTTATGCTCCACAACAGTGTTAATTCATTTTTCTTTTGCTTCATCGTGAATATGTAACAAAAAACAACAATATCGTCAACTGAGACACAGTTAAGCTATATTTGAAATGAGTGATTCAAGATTTCGTATAATTTCTCCAACTTCCCATGGTTTTCCCATGCTTTTATAAATTTGAAGTGAGTGATTCAAGATTTTGTATAATTTCTCCAACTTCCCATGCTTTTATAAATTTGTCTCATTCTCTATTATTTTATAAGTTTGTCTTCTTCCTTATATATTTATCTTATTTTTTTATCTCTAAATCTTATTTATTTTTTAAATGTGCTTTATTTAGTGCAGAATGGACAAGAATTGGATTCATTTTCGTAGAGGAACGGTGGAATATGATAGGGGAATGTTAAAATTTCTTGATGATGCATTTTCATGCCCATGGGTAATAGATAAGATTAAATGTCCTTGTCGAAAATGTAACAATGGGTATGAGCATACAAGGAAGATGGTTGAACTACATTTGTTAAAAAATGGTTTTGAGACAACATACACTCGTTGGATATATCATGGAGAGGAATTTCCAGATTCTGGGGGGGAAGAAGAAGAGTTGGAAGATGAAATAATGCAAGAACAATGTGATGATGCGAGTACTTACCGCATGCTGAATGACATGTACATGGGACATAATTTCGAAATGGGAGCCAACGAAGACTTACATACACAAGTTAGAGAGGAACCAAATGAAGAAGCTAGAAGGTTTTACAGATTGTTGAAAGATGCTGATGAAAAGCTTTACCCAGGATGTAAAGAGTCTAAGTTGTCATTTATCGTTAACTTATTTCAGATGAAGTGTCTTAATGGGTGGAGCAACAAATCAATGGATCAGTTACTTACGTATATGAAGAAGATATGTCCAAGAGAGAACAAGGTTCCTGATTCCTTTTATGAGGCACGAAAGACAATCAAGGATCTTGGTCTTGATTATGAAAAAATTGATGCTTGCGTCAATGATTGCATATTGTATCGTAAGGACTATTCTGACTTCAGTGAGTGCCCAACTTGTGGTGAGCCAAGATGGAAAGAAAGTAGTATTGATAAAGAGTTTGGTGGATTAAACAAAAGAAAGAGAGTTGCTAGAAAGATTTTACGGTATTTTCCTTTAACACCAAGGTTGCAAAGGTTGTTTATGTCTGAAAAAACTGCTTCTTCCATGCGTTGGCATAAGGAAGAACGTGTGGATGATGATGTTTTGAGACATCCGGCTGATTCTATGGCATGGAAATCTTTTGATAAGAACCACATGGATTTCTCTCTAGAGGCTCGTAATGTAAGGCTTGGATTAGCAACTGATGGATTCAATCCCTTTGGAAATATGAGTACATCGTATAGTACATGGCCGATTGTATTAGTTCCATATAATTTGCCACCATGGTTGTGTATGAAGCAGTCCTACTTTATTATTTCATCAATTTTGCCGGGCCCTAAAAGTCCAGGAAATGATATTGATGTGTATATGCGTCCGCTTATTGATGAGTTGAAAGAATTATGGGAGGTTGGTGTTAATACTTATGATGCGTCATTGAAATCTAATTTTCAAATGCGTGCAGCATTAATGTGGACAATCAATGACTTTCCTGCATATGGATCAGTCTCTGGTTGGAGTACAAAAGGAAAATTAGCTTGTCCTTCTTGTCATAACGACACAAGTTCTTTTTGGTTGAAGTATGGTGGTAAACATTGTTACATGGATCATCGTCGTTTTTTACCAATTAATCACTCCTTAAGAAGAAGCAAGGGGTTTATTGGTAACAAGCATGAGAATAGGCTCCCTCCTAAACCTCCATCTGGAGATTGGATAATTGGTCAATTCGGCAAATTTGATCAAGTTGTTTTTGGAAAAGCTAATCGAAAAAGAAAACGGGAGGGCAACAATGTTGGAAATTGGAAAAAAAAGAGCATTTTGTTTGAGCTTCCTTATTGGAAAAGTCATATGTTAAGACACAATTTGGATGTAATGCACGTCGAGAAAAATATTTGTGATAATGTTTTGGGAACATTGATGGGCCTTGAAGGCAAGACAAAAGATACGCTAAAGTCTCGTCTCGATCTTCAAAATTTAGGCATAATGAAAGAACTTCATCCACGTTGTGTGGGTGATAAATATATACTGCCTCCTGCACGTTACACTTTCTCTAAGGATGAAAAGAGGATTTTGTGTAAGTTCTTGAAAGATGTGAAATTTCCTGATGGCTATGCATCAAATATATCTCGTTGTATAAATGTAAATGAGGGCAAAATTAGTGGGTTGAAGAGTCATGACTCTCATGTTCTTTTTGAAAGACTTCTCCCTCTTGCATTACGAGGGTTGAGATTAATATGGTAATAATAATAAATTATTCTGCAACTCAAAAGAAATACGAGATGGGCAACTGAATTATCACTCACAATTTGAATCATCGTAAAGTGCCACAACCATAAATTGTAATTACATACCACAATGATAGCAAAAGGAATTCGGAAGAAACCATCTCCAAGCCTGTCAGTTATCTGAATTTCAGTTGCCCTTTTATCAACGAAACACCGGACAAGGACAGTGTTGCTGAACTTACGCACCTAGGAAAAGAATAATCATTAAAAACGTATCAAAGAATAATCATTTAAGAAATTAAGAAATCATATTTCAAACTTTAAAGACATAACAGCTTCGCGTAATCTCACATGAAGCTTGAACAAAAGTGATCCAACTCCTAAATTTAAATATATCCTTTTACAGAATCACATTTCAGGCATATAGCCATTACATCTTTACAACAACAACGTAGCCTTTATCCCAGAGTTTGGGGATCTAACCATTATATATGTAAAAAAAAATAGTATGACATGTTAAGCATTTATAACATAACAAAGTCATGAAGCAAAAAATTGGCTCTCCAGGAGGTTGTCATATCGCACCCACTACATTACTTTAAAATCTGACTGCAGTTAATAACCCAGATAAGGGTACATAGAACTCAATTTTGGAATCTCAAAAACAATGCAAGACTTCGTACTCATTTTATGTAACAAGTTGGTCATATTGGTTCATTACTTTAAAATCTGACTGCAGTTAATAACCCAGATAAGGGTACATAGAACTCAATTTATGACTTAGTGCTTTATCTTTGTTGATGTTTCTACTTGTCCTTGTTAGATAACTCTTGAGTTTTTTGGCACTTTATGCAGAGAATTAGTGAACTTGCCTATTCTTATTGCTTGTTATGCTAGTATTGTTACTCTTTTTAGAATATTTGATAAATGTGTGCATTTATAATTTTGGCTTGTAGGCAGGCTTTTATATATACCTTTTTAGGATATGGTTTCGAATCAACAATCGGAGGAAAATATTACACCTAATGAAGAAACTGGAACAGGTATTTTTTTTATAAAACATGACTTACTATATGATATGTTTGATTATAATGATTGACTAACATTCAAATTCTTTGAAGTTAATGTTGGAACTAAAAAACGGGTTCGAGGAAAGTCAAGAGGTATAAGGCTAGCAAATGTACGACGTGCTATTGAAAACCGAAAGCTGCCAGTTAATATACCAATTGAAGCAGGAGTCCCAGTATGTAAAAATGCTGCAATGTTTGCATCTGAGTTAAGTTATGTTGTCAAACATAATGCTCCACTAGGTAAGACTGATAGCTTTCCACAAGGTGTGACTAAATGGAAGGAGATAGATAATGAGGTCAAGGACAAAATATACAAATGCATGCAGGTATAGAATTCAATTCAAATGTATTAATTATTTTCAATTTCTTTTATTTTTTTGTGTTACTGATAATAATTGTATTTATAGTCGAAATTTGAATTTGATGATATTCCTGAGAGGAAGGCTTGTGTTCTTAAACAAGCAAACAAGATGTATAGAGAATGGCGTCATTTGATATACCATAAACACTACCTACAATATGAGACCGATGCAGATAGGCTTCTACATGCCCCTGAAGGTGTGAGCACGACAGATTGGGAAACACTAGTAACATATTTTGGAAGTGACAATTACAAGGTAAAATTATATGAAAAATTATATATTAGTTTTATTTGTATATAGAATAAAAGATAAATTCTTTTGTAAAACAGAAAATCTCAGAGAAGAACAAAAAAAGTCGAGAACGTGAAGGAGTAACACAAGTAACAGGGCGCAAGTCATTTCAGTCCATTATATATGCTGCAGTGAGTTCATTGATATGTTATAAATTATATATGTATATATAATTATTTTGCGATACTAAGTTTTCTTCTATTGCCAGCGGAATCCCGAAACGGGAGAGAAGCCCGATGGACCAGAATTATGGCGAATGACTCATCAAAGACCAAACGGGACATGGGCTGATGAGAGATCAAAAAATATTCATGTGATAATTGCCACTATCTATTTATTTTAATCTCATGTATTGTTTGTTATATACTAATCCATTTAATTCTTAACATGTAGGATGAAATGGTTGATTTGCTTAGTCAGCCACAACCATCGGCTTCCGGAGATACCCCTGAGCATCTTACTCCAAGTGAAGCTTTTAGGCGAGTTGTTGGTCAAAGGTCAGGCCATGCTAAAGGCTATGGTTGTGGTCCGAAGGGGGCTACCACTGGAACAAAGAGAAGCTTTCAAGAGCGTGAGGAACAACTCACTAGAGAACGTGATGAGCTTATGCGTAGGGTGGCTCACATGGAAGATACATTTGATGATCGTGTTGATGCTCGGGTGCAGGCTGCTGTCCAGGAAATCATGAAAAAATTCTCTGGATCACCTATAGTTTCTGAGGAATCCACTTCGAATGTATGTTTAAATTTCTGAAGTTAGTTAAATAAATATTATCTATCATGAATGATATATACTATTTAATAATTTAAATTTAGTTAATTTTTCTTCTTCTAATTTTTATTATGCAGGTTAATTTATAAAAAGTTTTTTGGTGCTATATATGAAGACATAAAAGGTATTCTCTACTACTCTCGTATGTTATCAGTTTGTTTATTGCACATTTTCACCTATTTTTGTTAAATTCTTCATATATTGTTGTATCTCTTAGGCCGTCAGACATAAAAGGTATTCTCCACTACTCTCGTCTGTTATCAGTTTGTTTTTTGGTGCAATATTTTGTAAATATTTTGTTGTTTATAAACTAATTTTCTTGTTTATCCATATCAGGTTATACAAAGATTGTCGAGCTATCAATTGGCGCGCCACAAGTTTCATGGAATCTTTTTAGACATGTTAATATGGAGGTAGCAAGGAGGCAACAACTTTAATTTTAAGTTAGGAGTGTCAAGTGTCTATTTTAATTTTGAACCTCATATAGGAATTGTGTTGTCAAGTGCCTATTTGAATTTTGAACCTCGTATAAAAGAGGAATTGTGTTTCAGAACGTTGAATATGATAAATGTGGATTCTTCATTCTTGTTGAAGTTGGTTTTATGTAATTTGAATGATGTGGTAATGAAACAACCAATTAATTTAGAGTGAATTTTAATCTGAAGTTTACAAATTAGATTCTTATTTTCATTCAATTTTTGGTTAATGATCTATTTAAATTTTGGCAATTGAAATTTAGGTGATATTTCAAATGTGGCATCTATTAATTGTCACATTTTGTCAATCAGGGCAATAAATAGTCAAAAATAATTTGTCAAATATGGCAATAGGCAGACGCCTCATGTTCTCAAACATGGCAACAAATAGGTGCCTTGCATACTCAATTGTGGCAACAAAGAATTGTCATATGGAATTACAATTACGACAATAATATAATGCCATATAAGGTTGCTAGTTTACAGCAACAAAATATTGCCATTAAAACAAATAAAATATTCGGCAACATAATCTTGCCATTTATGGATTTATAATGTACGGCAATAATATATTGCCATATATGGTTCGAAATTACGGCAACTAAACATTGCCATTAATAATAATTTTCAGAGGCAACAAAAAGATTTCTTATAAGGCAACATTTAATTGCCGTAAATTAGTTACTTTATACGGCAATAACTTAAAGATGCCGTAAATAAGCAATACTGACACAACCTTTTGCGGCACAGTACGGCAACGTCAAATTGTTGCCGTATTTGTGTTTATGTGGCAACATTTGGTTTATTAACGGCATTTTAAGGTTGCCGTATAATGGATTATTTCTAGTAGTGGCGGCTCGGTTATGAACATATTCATGCGGCTCGGTCATGACAACCTTCATGCGGTTCGAGTGTAGAGACTATTCATGCGGCTCGGTCATGAAATCTTTCATACGGCTCGATCATGACGACCTTCATGTGGCCCAAATATGAATACTCCTCATGCGGCTCAATAATGATGACAGGACACGTGTCCTAAAGATAATCAAATTTTGGGTCAGATCCCAATAATTTGGGACACGTGGCAAGAGAATGAATTAAATTAATTCATTTAGATTTGCAGACATCAGCAAATCATCATGATAAAGATTTATTGCAATCAACATTTATTATAGATGGGATTTGGCATAATCCACATTAATGGTCCAGATCCTTCACACTTAAGACTAATGGCCCAGATTGATCAATCACCAGGCCGCCGCCACTTTGAGAATGGGTAATCATCCAAACCCTAATGATGCCCCCTACTATTATAAATAGCAGGGTGTCATTCCCTTGCAAAAAAAGAGGTACATACAGAGAGACGCTCCTCCAATAATTAGAGAGAAAAATACACAGAGATTAATCCCAGAGAGAGAGAAGCCAGGAGAGCAATACGAGGAGAGCATGAAGAGCATTTCTTCGTCATCACCAAGCATCTCGTCACAGGAGCCAAGGCTACGTCCGATCGTCCAAGGAGTAAGTCAGAGCTGCCGTCGCTTTCTCGAGCCTCTATCGTCACCCCCCCAGAATAAAAAATAAACAATTGTACTTAGATTGCTGTACCTAGGTTTTCGTCCCTAGGTTTTCTTTGTACAAGCGAGTTTGTAACGTGAAGTAAAAGTCCAGTCCTCCCCTAAAACTGTTTTGCTCTTTTATATTTTATGGCAAACACGGCCAAGAGCAAAGGATACAGAGTCTTCAACAAACGAACTATGATCATCGAAGAATCAATCAACGTCACCTTTGATGAATTGAATCAAATGACTATCGATGAAAATGACGAAGATCTAACTGTACCAAGCTCAACACCAGCTGATTCTCCAAAAGAAGAACCCGAAAGCAGCTACATTCGGAGTCTGCCGAAAAGATTGAAATTTACGGCTGATCATCCAAAGGATTTGGTAATTTGTGATATTACCAAAGGTGTAAGTACTCGTACATCCAGTAGAGATATTGTTTCTTGTGTTGCATTCATTTCACAGCTAGAACCCAAAACCATTGATGAAGCATGTAGTGATAATTTTTGGATAGATGCTATGCAAGAGAAATTAAACCAATTTGAACGGAATTAAGTTTGGGAACTTGTTCCCAAGCCTATTGATCATCCGGTCATTGGCACCCGATGGGTATTCCAAAATAAACTGAACGAGAATGGTTTAGTGACTCACAATAAGGCTCAACTTGTAGCTCAAGGATACAATCAGGAAGAAGGTATCGACTACGATGAGACTTATGCCCCAGTTGCGAGATTAGAATCCATTCGCATGTTATGTACATTTGCATGTTTTTATAATTTCAAATTATTTCAAATGGATGTCAAGAGTGCATTTTTAAATAGTTTTATAAAAGAAGAAGTTTTTGTAGCACAACCTCCAGGTTTCACTGATTTTAAAAACCCTGATCATGTTTTCAAGTTGAAAAAAGCTTTGTACGGTTTAAAACAAGCCCCTCGTGCTTGGTATGATCGTCTAAACTCTTTCCTACTTGACAACGGTTTTTCAAAGGGCAAGGTTGACACTACATTATTTATAAAGTCTTTGAATAATAATATTCTCTTAATACAAGTCTATGTTGATGATATTATATTTGGATCTACTGATGAATCTCTTTGTCAAGAATTCTCTAAGTGTATGCAGAATAAGTTTGAGATGAGCATGATGGAAGAGCTGAAATTCTTTCTCGGACTGTAAATCAAACAAATTGACAATGGGACATTCACAAATCAAGCCAAGTACACAAAAGATTTGCTAAAAAAGTTTGATCTGGACAATGTCAAACCTATTGGCACTCCGATGGCAACTTCAACAAAGCTTGATATTGATGAACAAGGCAAGCATGTCGACACACGTAAGTATCGAGGTATGATCGATAGTTTACTTTATTTAACTGCTAGTCGTCTAGATATTATGTTTAGTGTTTGCCTATGTGCACATTTTCAAGCTAATCCAAAGAAATCACATTTGTGCGCAGTTAAGCGTATCTTTCGATACCTTAAGGGTACTTCTTCTGTTGGCTTATGGTATCCCAAAACCAAGTCCTTTGACCTTATTGGTTACTCGGATGCAGATTTTGCTGGATGCAAAGTTGATAGAAAAAGTACCAGTGGCACATGTCATTTCTTAGGCAAGGCTTTAGTCTCATGGTTTAGTAAAAAGCAAAATTCTGTAGCCCTATCAATAACAGAGGCTGAGTATATCGCCGCAGGACGTTGTTGTGCTCAGATTTTGTGGATGAAACAAACCTTGGAAGACTATGATTTATTTTTCACACACATTTCCATTTTCTGTGACAACACGAGCACAATTAATTTGACTAAGAATCCAGTATGTCACTCTCGTACTAAGCATATTGAGACCCGACATCATTTTCTTAGAGATCATCATAAAAATGGAGATATTGACCTTGTATACATAGACACTGAGAATCAATTAGCTGACATCTTCACAAAACCTCTAGCAAAAGATCATTTTAATTATTTACGTCGAGAATTAGGAATTTTAGACGTCAATAATGTTAATTAATTTTGTTTTATGATTATATTTTAATACGCAAAAACTGTGTTAGAGACAAGCCAATAAAGAGTCTGTCTGTCACCACAACTACGGTTGAAGCGAAGCGGTACTTAAGAGTTCCTCAGTGAACCTCTGCCAGCTGGGACAGTACTCCTACAGCTAATCTAAGACAGTCGCTGTGTAACGAAATTTAATCTATAAAATAATATTAATTATATTAATTGAAGGTTGAAATTACTAATCTTTGAATTAAATTTTTGAAATGAGTCAATGAAAAAAAAAGTGGCCCAAACCAACTAACAGAACCCCTAGGCGAATTCGGCCAGAGTTCGGACCAAATTTGG
>JANAVB010018880.1:0-69218 GCA_029216955.1 Iris pallida | reverse complement strand
CACGTCCTCCGTCTTGAAAGCCAATACCCTCCAGGTGCTGCCGGCTGTGCATACATACAATCACAAACGCCCTAGCCACGTGGGAGGAAACAATGCGACCAAGCGTCCAAACAATGGACAACAAGGCGGGTATCAAGGGCGTAATCCATGGCCTTACTACATCCGTTGTCGCCGGCCCGGTCACACTATCGTCGATTGCCAGATACCAGTGGATGGATGCTGGAACTGTGGCAAGAAAGGCCACAATCGTGCTGATTGTCCAACCAGAAGGCCGAACCCAACGGCCCCAACAACATCGTCCAATGGCGCCCCAACAGCACCGTCCAGAGAATCAAGTTCCAGCGCCTCGAGCCCATCAACCTGCGCCGCAAAATGGCCAAGACCGTCGCCCCAATGCCCAGGGCCGCGTCTACGCCATGACTCGCGATGAAGTGCTTGCGTCAGATACGGTCGTGACAAGTATACTTAGTTTCAATAATGTGCCTGCTCGTGTACTATTTGATTCAGGTGCTTCGCATAGTTTTATATCGGCGGACTTTGCCGCCGAGCACAAATTTCCGATAATATCATTAGATCTCGACCTTAGCGTAAGCACACCGTCGGGCACACCAATACTCACAAATTTAGCTTGCGTCGACGGGATTATCTGTATCGGCGGTCAAAAGATCGGTCTTGACGTGATAGTCCTAGACATGAAGGACTTCGATATCATTCTGGGAATGGATTGGCTCGGGCCGTGTAACGCAACCATAGACTGCGCTAGAAAGACGGTCACCTTCCGCATTCCAGGAGTGCCAGAATTCTGCTTTTCGTGTGGTGAGGCGTCGTCGACCTGCATGCTGATTTCGACGATTTCTGCTCGGAGGATGCTGCATTCTGGGTGCGAAGGCAATTTGGCGTCCGTTCGAGACATGCGACAGGATGGTGCAAACGCGGGTCAGACCGACGTTGTGGCAGAATTCCCGATGTGTTCCCGGACGAGCTACCCGGCATGCCTCCGACCGAGAAATCGAGTTTAGCATCGATACGTTCCCCGATACCCGACCGATTTCCAAGGCCCCGTACAGAATGGCCCCCGTCGAGCTGAAGGAACTCAAGGTCCAGTTACAAGAGTTACTCGACAGAGGATTTATTCGGCCTAGTTTTCCCCGTGGGGAGCGTCCGTGTTGTTCGTGAAGAAGAAGGATGGGTCCATGCGTCTGTGCGTCGATTACCGAGAGCTAAACAAGGCCACCATCCGGAACAAGTACCCATTGCCCCGCATAGACGACTTATTCGATCAACTACAAGCGCCTCGGTATTTTCGAAGATTGATCTCCGCTCGGGCTATCATCAACTCAAGATCAAGTCAGACGACGTACAAAAGTCAGCTTTTCGCACTCGCTACGGCCTCTACGAGTTCCTGTGATGCCATTCGGCCTGACGAACGCCCCTGCCGCCTTCATGGACCTAATGAATCGGGTATTTCGACCCTTTCTTGATAAATTTGTGGTAGTCTTTATTGATGATATTCTCGTGTACTCAAAGGACAGAGCGCAGCATGCAGAACATCTACGGGCCGTGCTCCAGACACTTCGAGAGAATGAGTTATATGCAAAGCGGAGTGTGAATTTTGGCTAAGCATCGTATCCTTTCTCGGTCACATCATTTCGTCCGAAGGCATTGCAGTCGATCCGAAAAAAGTTGAAGCTGTTGCTGATTGGAAGCAGCCTGCGTCTGCTAGTGAGATTCGAAGTTTTCTTGGTTTGGCGGGATACTATCGACGCTTCGTGAAGGACTTCGCGAAGATTGCATCGCCTCTGACTCGCCTCACTCAAAAGGGAGTCGCGTATGAGTGGTCGGATGACTGTGAGGCTTCCTTCCAAGAGCTGAAAACGGCTAATTTCGGCACCTATACTCGCGCTTCCGGATGGGCCAGAGGGTTTTCAGATATTCAGCGATGCTTCAGGCCAGGGCTTGGGATGTGTGCTCATGCAGCGAAACAAGGTGATATCCTTCGCCTCCAGACAGTTAAAGCCGCACGAGAAGAACTATCCTGCAACCTGGAGTTAGCGGCGATTGTGTTCGTGTTGAAATTATGGCGTCACTATCTATATGGCGTGGCGTGCGCAATCTATACCGACCACAAGAGCCTCAAGTATCTCTTCACCCAGAAGGAATTGAACTTGCGACAGAGGCGCTGGCTCGAACTGATCAAAGACTATGACTTGACGATCGACTACACTCGGGCAAGGGAAATGTGGTGGCGGATGCTCTGAGTCGAAAATATCTTGCCTCGCTATCCATCAACCGCAGACTGCTACAAGATCTAGAAGAAATGGGCATCGATCTCCGGTTCGATTCAGGGATGTACGGTTGGCGCAGCTGCAGTTAGAGCCGAGTTTGCTGGAAAAGATCATGGTCGTTCAGAAGGATGATCCGTACCTGAAGAAAATACGCGAGCGGATTTCGACAGGTAGTGCGACCGACTTTGCGGAAGACAAGACCGGCGTGCGGAGATTGAATGGCCGACTATGTGTTCCGGATGATTCAGAACTGCGAAAGGAGATAATGTCGGAGGCACATTGTGCGAAATATACCTTGCATCCAGGCAGTACCAAGATGTATAAGGACCTCCGCACGACCTTCTGGTGGCACGGGATGAAGAGAGATGTGGCGCTCTTCGTGTCGCAATGCATGGCCTGTCAGCAGGTGAAAGCTGAGCATCAGCGACCGGGCGGGGAGATGCAGAACCTCGCTATTCCCGAGTGGAAGTGGGATCACGTCACTATGGATTTTATTGTTTGCCTGCCGAAGTAACTACGGGGGAACGATGCCATCTGGGTCATCGTCGATCGATTAACCAAGTCAGCGCACTTTATCGCCATCAAAGTTACTTGGAGCGTTGATCGCCTGGCGCAGATTTATCTTGACGAGATAGTATGGCTGCACGGAGTTCCAGTATCCATCGTCTCTGATCGGGATTCACGGTTCATGTCGCGATTCTGGAGTAGCCTTCAGTCGGCGCTGGGTACCAAGTTGCAGTTCAGCTGAGCTTACCATCCTCAGACCGACGGGCAAATGGAGCGCGTTAATCAGATTCTCGAAGATATGCTACGGCTCTGCGCAATTGACTTCAAATCAAGCTGGGACGTCCACCTACCGCTGGCGGAATTTGCATACAACAATAGCTACCAATCCAGCATCCAAATGGCGTCGTATGAAGCTTTGTACGGCCGAAAGTGCAGATCGCCCATTTGCTGGGATGAAGTTGGGGAACGGCAGATACTCGGCCCGGAGCAGGTGGAACAGACTGTGAAAAGGTCAAGCTAATTCGAAAAGACTGAAGATTGCACAGAGTCGGCAAAAGAGCTACGCCGACACCCATCGAAGACCGCTTGAGTTCCAGGTGGGCGATCACGTGTTCTTGAAGGTGTCGCCTATGCGAGAAGTTACTCGGTTCGGCGCGAAGGGGAAGCTGAGTCCGAGATTCGTTGGGCCATTCGAAATACTCGAGGGTCGCCCCAGTAGCCTATAGAATTGCCCTACCGCCGGCGTTCGAAGGTGTGCACAACGTCTTCTACGTCTCTCAGCTGCGGAAGTATGTGCACGACCCTAGCAACGTGGTGGACTTTGGCCTGCTGGAGCTAAAGTCTGACTTATCCTATTGAAGAGCCACTTCAAATCTTAGAACGCAAGGATAAGCTGCTTCGAAGTCGAGTGATCCCTCTTGTTCGTGTACTCTGGAGGAACCATGCGGCGGAAGAGTCGACATGGGAACTCGAGTCATAGATGAAAGAAAAGTTTCCTTCATTGTTTTCATAGAGGTAGGTTTGTTCTTAAGTTTCGAGGACGAAACTTTTTCTTAGTTGGTTATGGTGTAGTGCCCCGTCCCTACATCGTGCCCCGTTGTTCGTCCACGGGGTGCGCGAGAAAGGAACACTGTCGCTATCGACTCGGTCGGGACCGATAGGTCGGGATCGATCGAATCGATCGAACGGGAACGGTTGAATTAAGATCCATTCCACGTTATGGAATGGCTTCTTCGGAACCAAGTCCCATATTCAGCGGGCTGCCTCAAGGATTGACTCTGCGGCTGAGTCGGAAGAGACCTCCCGTTGCTCTGCTTTTTACGCCGCTTGCGTTGGTTTTGGCTTTGTTTCCTGAATGCGTTTTCGTGAATGTTTTCGATGGTTTTCATGGCTTACGTTTCGAACTTCGCATTCATATCGAATTTCTTGAATAACACAGTGTTCTAATCGGTTGCTTGTACGATTTCAGGTGATCGCGTAGGCAATGTCTAGCGCGGCCAACCAGTTTCTCGCCTCAAGTAAATACTAAGGTGAGTGGCTGACCTCCTTCATCTCGACCCTCTATTTCAAAAATGAGAACTTGGGTAATGGTAATGAAATGGAATGATTCGCTTGGAAAACACAAGTCCTATGTTTGAGTAGAGAAAAGATGAATTGCGTAGAAAAGAGAGAATTATTTTAGGCCTGCAAAACAATTGAATGAATCGATCACATAACAAGTCCCAACGGTACCCCAAATATACCTTGTTAACCTATCAAGGTCATGGACAACTTGTCGACAAGGGCTATGGTTTCTTCGAGCGGCAACCCGGGCCACGGGACCGACTCGGCCTAGGAAGAAACAGGTTATAGCCGAGCTGGGTATGAAGCAACCGGTAAGACGGGGACTTGCATCGGAGCTCGCTACTTGCGTTGCAAGGGTCCCGTATTACCAGACTATGTCCAGGATGGCTAGTTAATGCCAGTGACCTCCACCTCAAACACTTGATATAAATTATTATTCAACTAACAGGGAAGGTGATGGTAAGCTTTATGTTGCACGGCGCGCTCTGCCGAGGGAAATTCTGGTGTAACTTACTTGGGTTATGTTTTGTTAAATGCTTCGTATGAAATTATCTAGGATGGTTAGAAAGATCACGAAAAGCAAGTTGTGTAAATGTTTATCTAAACTCTTGAACCAAATGAGAGCCTGGAAAACTAATTAGCCACTCGCCAGTACATGTTGATTTTACTGATCCTCGCTCTCTCTACAGGTACGATAAATCAGGAAGAGCGTGCCGCGTGAAGGGAGGCTACGCTCGTGTGTTTTGAAGCTTCGTTCTTGCGGTCGAAGTTTGGATCCAACCTCTTTTGAAGACTCCCTGTCGAAGGCCAAGAAGACAGATGGAGCGACTTTCCGTCATCCCAGGTGGTTTTGTAATGCTGGTTGTAATCAAGGGATGAAATGTATGGAATGGCTATCTCGTCGACGTTCATTTTGTAATGGAGTCAGTTTGTAAAAAGTCCGCGCGGCGCCTTTGTATCGAGTCTGTAAAATGATGTTCATTATCAATAAAGCTTAAATTTTCTTCTCTATAATGTGTGTTCAATTTACTCTGCGCATTCTCTTGTTGTTGTGTTTCGGATAACCTTATGACTATGCCTTGTGCGAGCGCAATTTAGGCTTGCACGGCATCACGTCCGGGGGACGACTATCGATTCTACGGAATCGGGACGTGACATTCAATTTCTAGATTTTCAGGTCCAACCCATCCACAGGAGCTCTAGGTTGGGCCTGATAATTTCTAGATTCAGAATGTAGGAAATCATTTTGTAGAATAGTAAGTCCCAATTTGGAGCCCAATTCTTGATTTACATTATTTTTTTTCTCACTTTAATTTTGACCACACAATCTTTGGGACCAAAGCTCATTTATCATTTTCTACTATGCTCATACAAATCCAACCGATTCTACATTTACTTTCTTTTCAAAATGTTGGACCTCAGGATGAAATTTTGAGCACAATCTACTAAAGATGCTTTTACATAACCTTTCAGTCTCCATCCATCATCGACAATTTCTTTCGTGCGAATGCTGAGAACTATGGAGGCCACTATCGTATGCGGTTGGAGGATGGGGGTTCATGGCACCGAAGTTAAGCTGCAGTGGTTTTGAAGGCGCCATGTCCATCGATCGTCACTGTTAGGTATCATGGGTGTTTTGTTGTGACAATATTGAAATTTCAATTCATTGTGCATGGCACATTGACATTTGGCACACACTAGCTAGCTAGCTAGCGCCAGCTACGTACCGTTCAACGTCGAACAATCAGTTCACTGCGTTTGAATAGCGTACTGATCATAGTTCTATAACATGGGATGATCTCAAACACGTTGTTGTTATTAGCCGCTCCTTAGGCTTAATTTGAGTAGCTAGGTAGCTTAAGTTTTTTTTTTTTTTTTTTCTCTAGAGTCAGGTTCAGAAAAATTGATGGATCGATCATCTAGCGCCTTTTCTGTATGACGGCTTATTTGTTGTTTATAAATAATGACTATCGTGTGATACAATGTGTGCAGGATTAAATGGAAAAAAAATATGTCGTTTTTCAATATCTTTAATGGATTCTACATAATTCCACCAAGTTGTGGATGGAATAAAAACTACTAGAAATCAAAATAAATATTATACACACTAACAACCATCAAAACCATGATTATATTCAGGAGTCCAATTATACTAGGGTACCTACCTAGTTAGTCTGGGATTACTGCTCATCAGGCCTGCCTCGGTTTACTGCTCATCGTGTCGGCTCGGAGGGTTGGATCATCTATATCGAACTAACTTTGTTTTTTTTTTTTTTTTTTTCTATCCTTATTTTGAGCTGGTCTTGGGAGGTCCAGCCGCAATTTCGATCTCTTGTAGGAACACATCGAGTTTGGAGTGTTGTCATATCAGAGAGGGGTTGTCCAAAGTCTTGTTAGACTTACTCTAGAACCAACCTGCTACTGATGAAGCCTTTTCATGCTCTCTTTGTTTTCTTTGTTCCTTTCAACTACTCTCATTCATTACATGCTGAAATCAAGCATCCTGAGAATTTACTCTAATCGCATTGCATTGTGTGAAGATTGTTCAATCAAGATTTTGTAAAATAGTTAGGGATCTAAAACGTAGCTACCCTTAAGGCCATAAATCACAAACTATAATATATATATATATAGATATATATATATATATATATATATATATATATATATATATATATATATATATATACACACGTGTTTGGATATCAAAGGAAATAAAAAAAATGGTTTCAGAAAATGCTTTGTTCCATCCACCCGAAATATTAACTTTCCCTTTCAATTTTTACATTTATTCTGACTATATTTTGACTTTCTTTAAACATCGAAAATAAGAATAAAACTATAATTTTATAATGTAGAATAATTTTTTTTTTTTTTTTCGAACCAAGCGAGACCGGAAAGTAAGTAGAGTCCGGATGAGATTTGTTGTCCCCATATTTTCTGTCCCAACCATGTTCCGTCTCAAATACAATTATGGGTCCCACTAATTTTATAATAAAATATATCCATAATTAGTGGGATCCACAATTGTATGTGAGAGGGGACGAAATTGGGATAGAAAATTTGGGGATGACATATCTAACTCTGTAGACCCAAGCGCTAGGGTTTGAAAGCTGAGCTTTGCTATGTCTACAACCAAATGTAACCCTCTTACAACCGTCACGTGTCGGACTTCGATTGGAGGGGGAGAAAGTGGTGGAGTCATGTGGAGCCCATGTAGCACGGGTGAGAGTGGAGGTGGGATCCGATGGAACCCATATGTAAGGGATAGAAGAGAGAGGTTGTAAGAAAGTTGTAAGAATTTGATAGATGACCTAGCATTTTCCTTGAAACCCACTTACCACCACGTGCAAAGAGAAGCCCCTCCCCGGTCGTCATTTGCTGTCGAGTAAGGGAAGATGCTCTCGCGCGCGCGCCCGGCCGAGCCATTAACAAATGCTCGGCAATTAAACCCTCCCCACCCATGTGCATATATTCCCAACTTTCCCCAGCATTTTTCTACATTTTCCAGCCGAACCAACCAATCTCCTAAATTGTTTTGCATGTATTAATTATTATTGTATATATAAAAAAAATCAATACGATAGTACACTTGTTTGAATGAATATATGTAATTTATATATATAATATTCAATCAATGGACCATGTTTGTACTTGTGTGGAACTCGTTGCTATACCCACAAATATTCTGTCTACATCTAGTTTAAATATATATTAATTATTATAGTATATATATATATATATATATATATATATATTATATATATAATATATATATGAGGATCCACAATATTCTGTCCCACAAATATTCTGTCTACA
This sequence comes from Iris pallida, assembly GCA_029216955.1. Taxonomy (NCBI): domain Eukaryota; kingdom Viridiplantae; phylum Streptophyta; class Magnoliopsida; order Asparagales; family Iridaceae; genus Iris; species Iris pallida. The sequence goes on along the minus strand of JANAVB010018880.1, from coordinate 61,044 downwards.
TCTAGTTTAAATATATATATCCTCATGATTGGAGGCATCAAAATGATATGAGGATCTCTTAGGAGCTTACACTGGTAGAAAAGAATTGAAATCTGCATGCTCCATTATTGACATGTTTGCATATTTACTTTGTTGTTTAGCTCGAGAGCAGATCTGTTGCTACAAGAACTTCTATGTCAATTTGTCCCCTCCTATAATATAATTTTTGTTATCCATATTATTTAGTTATTTAAAAAAAAAAATTATGTATATTGTATTTATAGGAGAGGACGGGAACAGAATTGATACATAAGTGTACGGAATAAATTATTTGCAATCATGACCAATCAAACAAAGTGGCTAAAATGTGAACACACCATTACATTTACATGATATTTGCTTAGCACAATATATATACTGAACATAAAATGTGCAAATTCTCAATATCATCAAGAACCAACACCTATGGCTAGAGACCTCCTATGATGACCAAATATACTAACGAAGTCTTCTACAACACTTAGATGTCGAGAAATTAACAACTTTGACATTAAAAACATGAGGGGTTTTCCTAGACTTTACTGTCACGAACCAACTAAAAACTCGAATTATTGATTATATACGATTGTGACATTTGAAATGCAAGAACGATCGAGCTAGCTTTATGCATCATGAAGACCAATGGCCAAATCTTGGTATGTGTTGAGGAGTACATCACTTCCTGAGCGTGATACGTAAGATATCTAAGCTAGTTTGCGACCCATTATATAACCGATCTGCTGCTTTCTTTTGGGACACGTAACAGTTATCTGCGAATAATATTTTGATTCCGTTGACACAAGTGAGCTCAAGTATCCAAACATAGACATCCGATCATCAGTCTCGATCCCTACAGGCTCCTGGACCTCCTCCTCTTGTGTCAGATTTTGAGTAATAGCAAAATATATCAATCAATTAAACCTTTAATATATTAATATTAGTGTTATTTCCGAAACATATCTAGATGAAAAAAACGATCAGAATTTAAGAGATCATTTGCAAATAAATTTGTTCTATATTCTGATAAAACAACTGTCGGACACAGAGATATTCTTGCAAATGAATTTGCTCTCTGTTCTGACTATGTAGGATTTCGAAGAGATATTCTTGCAAATTAATTTGCTCTCTGTTCTGACTATGTAGGATTTCGAATAATACTTGCAAATGAATTTCCTCTACTAATTTTCTTAAGTTGGGACTTCGGAGATTCCTGCAAACGAGTTTGCTCTCCAGAAGTACCTAAACTGAGTTTCAGCACTTTGGAGATTCCAGCGAACGAGTTCGGTCTCGAAAAGTGCCTGAACTGAGTTTAATAATTTTGGAGATTACGGCAAACAAGTTTGCTCTCCAAAATATTCTGCAGCCTACGAAGAAGAAGAAGAAACAATAATTAATAAATTATTATTCTTGCTGGGGTGGTGAAGACCACGTTGCTCAAAACAAGATTAGTAAAAATTTCTGAAACGCTTGTTAGTCAACTTTTGTGACTCGAACGGGCTCCCTGGACTCAACGGACCCCCTTTGCTTTCTAATTTGGTGCATTTTACAAAGGAGGCCAGATGATTCTTTATAGAGTGGAATGAGACTTCACCATTTCTTCTATCCGATGTGGGACTAAAACACCAATACTCAAAAATAGAGTTAGTATTTTAGATCATCCAACAATCAGCATAGTCGAGTGTCAGTCCACGCCTACCCCCGAGACACGTCCGTGCATGTACGAGGCATCATGGAGTCCGTTTTCGCGTCTGAGTCCGAACGACAAAAATCAACTTGCTTCCTTGTTAGAATTTATTATTTTTTTTTCCTAGAAAAATACTCCACATGACACCCACTTGTGTCCCACCACACCTTATGTGCATACCTCAACACAAACAAAACATTATATTAAAATACTCATAATTTGATGTAGTCGCTGTGGGACTATTTTTTCGATTCTACAGTTAAAAACACCAACAATTAGTTGCATCTAGCTGCCTATATTCTCATAAGAAAACCAAATAATTAAGTCCATGTCTTCTTTTGTCAACTTTGAAGTACCAATTAATCTATGGTTATGCATCATGTGGTGGAGCATTCTAAAGTGAAGGAGCAAACCATGAAACTTTTAGGAGCTGTTGCTGATGCACGATGCACTCACTTCAAAACGCTACAAACCAATTCCTATGACCTATCTATATCTTCTATGTAGGACATCTGTGTCCGTTCCGAGTGAAGATTTGCGTAGTGGTATGTTTTGATTGTGGGTTGGTTGGCTTTCCATGCACATGCACGTGTACAGTTACGTCTTTATTTGGACAGTTTGGGTCATCATCATCCAAACTTAAATTATGTATGTGTGCACAAGTTGCAAAGAGTTCGTGCAATGCATCTTTCGTCCCTTCACTTGTTGCAATGACAGTAGGCTCACGAGCTGCGCACTTCCAGCTGCAACTTGGCACTGGTCAGCCAGCTGCAGCCAACCAGCTGTTAGCTTGTGAGTGCAAGATTGTGCCATTGCATGAGTACACTTCTTTCATCAATTTTCTATTACCAACATGGCCATGCTGCACGTGTAGAATCCATGGCTTCCTCCTGATTCGCCCAACGGTTTCTCTGAGAGAAATTAACTACTCGAAGAAATTGTGGCTATGTATGGACAAGCATTTTTTCTTATAATAATTGCCAACTTGCTCAAATTTAACTCAATCTCAAGGTTTTAACTAACTTATTATTGGTATATTTTGCAGAGGAATGGGTGGCTTTCATTCCCGAGAGAGAGATGTGAGGACTCTACTGACAAAGGAGGTTCGTTCGTTCCAATTTGATTGTAATTTATAGGTGCTACCAGTTGGGCTTTAAAGCTGATCTTCAAGTAGGAATCACCTGTGAATCGTGATAGCACCACTTACTTCTCGGCCTTTGCAATATATTTTTCTTCTTCTGCTGCTGAGCAATTTATGATCATTTAGTACGTAGCTGGTGTACATATGTACCTGGACTTGCAATCGGAAAGGGGGGACTGTTGGGGTCTAGGGAGTAGAATTTAGGATGCAGGAGAGGTCATAACAAACCAATGTTTTAAAAACTGGACCGATGATCGAACTGAAATTTTCTGGTACAGGTCGGACCGAGGTTCAACCGGATTCAACCCGATACGTCTGACCGATATTGGTACAAGAAGGAATCCTGCATTCATTCCTAGCTCGCTACCACACAATGCATGTCCCTTCACCCCCTTTAATTTCTCTCCTTTATGAAACATCTTTAAATTAAGTATTCAACCACCATTTTTTTTTCAACCATTAATACATTTCATCGCTTAGCTGACTCTCTTCTCTACTCTATATAAATTATAAAGTTATAAACCAACCAAAAATACACTCCTAGGTCCTAGCTACATCTACACAACACACAGTACCTACATACACGGAATAGTGATTGATTGATAGAGAGAGATGGGTTCAATGGCAGCAGCAGTAGTAGTTATGCAGTATTTGTCCCATACCCAGCCCAAGGGCACATCACTCCCACGAAGAAGTTGCTCAACTTCCTCCACTCAAAGGGCTTCTACATCAATACCATCGTCAACATCAGTACCAGTGTACAACCACGGTCGTCTGGTCTTGTCACGACCCGCACCCGGATATACGGATACGGATACGTGGGCCACGTCCAGCCTACGCCGTAGTATCGGCGGTAGAACGCTGTCAAGTATACTATACTAACTACAACATCTAAGAATCCATAACTAGAAATGTATCATGTCACATCACGAAAACTAAGGAAGATAAGACAAGAATTAATAGCAATATACTAGAACAGCTAGAATCTATAATGATCATAGGACAGGAAAATAAAGAACAAACAAGACTAACTAAAGATATCTACCAGGCAACTCATAGAGAAGAATAGTGGGAACCACCTCAGCTAGCATCAACATCTGTAAATTTTCATAACGTATCCAGTCAGGAGCGGAACGAGTACAATACATCTCACGCAGTTCATATCATGTTGGGAAATGTAAAGCATGCATAGAGTAAGATACATGGACTGTAAAGAATATATGTAAAACGAGAGAGATTTGATAACTGGAAATATCTATATATGATAAGTAAGAACTGTAGGTAACCTGTGATTTAGAGCATGATATGGTTATATAAACGGGTTTAGGACATATACAAGATTTCACAAGATTTCACAAGAATTTGTACAAGATGGGATTTGATCACATAACCATTTTCTCACCCTCCCCAATCAATACACAAGGATCCAGTCAAGTTACGTTACTTTGTACAAGAGATTTTTATCATGTTTGCTCACGTGATCATGAGAGTACAAGATTGCACAAGAGTATACATGAAAGCGGTGTACATGAAATACAAGATGTTCGTGAAAAGCACATGACAACTGTATCTGATGCACCCCGAGGGAGATAACATCGCATAACAGATCCATATAGTACCAATCCGTGATAATGACGTGACAGCATCATGTAAAGTAATCTAAAGCAAGAATATAAGTCCTAACAAGCATGAAAAGATCAGAGAATGTACTCGCCTGCGGTCCTGAGATGTTAAATGGGGTCGATGCTCAGAGTGATGCCACAGACCTAAAGATAAGATATATATAAGCTAATTAGGGTTCAACAGGTTAGGCTTGATTCTATAGTATAAGCTACGTAATCTAGGTCAGACTCAGTCCACTAAGTCAAACTAGGCCACAATAAGTCAAACCAAGTCAAACTAGGTCAAACTGGGTCAATGGTTGACTTACAGTTGACATTTAGTCAACTGGTCAACTATGGTCACTCTAGGTTAAACTAGGTCAAATGTTGACTCTACTTCGACGTTCAGTCAAGCAGTCAACCATGGTCAAACAGGGTCAAGGCTAGTCTCTATAAACATCTACGGGGTCAACACATCAATTTCAGTGATTGTGAAATCACCGGAATCGATGGAACTCAAAATACCACAAAAGGAGAAGGATTATAATAATAGGGTAAAACCTACAGATGTTGTCGGATGATAAAATAAATATCACCAACGTGTCCAGAATGGTCAAAACAGCTAGGATAGCTTATCCAAAAGTCCAATTTGGAGACAGGGGCAAAAACGATAATTTTGGACAAAAATAATGTCCGCCGTTGGACACACTTTGCACCGAAAAACGTGCCAAATAAAAGTGCACAAAAACTAACAAATTATAGTCCACGAATCCAGAATGACGATACGAACCCAACGGTATATCCAGAATTGGATTCCGTTGACCCGATCTCAAATTGGTCCGTTGACCAGGACATTGGAAATCGATTTGCACGGAAAAGCGTGTCGGAGCTAATGTCCTCAAAACTCAGCAAATTATATGTCAACGAGTCCAGAATGATGATACGAACTCAACGGTATATCCGGAATTGGATTTCGATGAGTCGGCGTCAAAAAGTCCCGTAGACTCAGAAAGTGGGACCCGCTTTGCACCGAAATGCGTGCCAGGGCCCACGTTCTCCAAATCAAGCAAACTTTATATAAAAACATGCCAGAACGATGCCACGAGTCTACTGGTGGTGTCAGAAATTGAATCCGGAGTTCCGGGTTCAAAAATGGAATTTTACAAGTGTAACACTAAGAATTCGAACGACCAACTTTGGCGTCGAATTCGACCGACCTAACAAGCTCAAACTGAAATGAAATCTAAAGGGGGCAGGAAGAGGATTATACCAGCTGTGCACCGGAACTGGTGGCGCGCAAAACGGAGCTGCGACGACGAAGATACGAACCCGCGAAGTTGGCGTCGCAAAACTGTCCAAAAACAGTATAAATTAAAACGTCAACTTGGTGGCCGGTTTTGATGTATCAAACGACGAAATTAACGGTTCAAACTTGACAGAGGTGAAGAGGGATATACCGAGATTGAGACGGAGTAAGGAGTTCGCCGATCCAATGGTCGGATCTCCCAGAAAATGCGCACGAAGTCGCTGCGACGAGGCGCCCATTCTGGACTTCGCTCGCGCGCGCATCGACGGAATTTCGTGAAAAATGCACGAATCGCCTCGACGGCGCGTCCCGGAGGACGGTGGCCGTCCAGGGAGGTGCGCCCGGGGTCGCGCGGCCATGGGGGGGCTCGCCGGCGCGACGGCGACGGCGACGGCGCGCGGTTGGCCGACAATGGCCGCCGGCCGCTGCTGCCTGTGCTGCGTACTGCCGCTGTGCTGCTTGCTGCAGCTGCGGCTGCTGCCTCTCGTGGTGGCGCGCGGCGGGGCGACGTGGGGGTTCGCGGAGGGAGGAGGAGAAAAGAAGTGGGATGGTGGTGGCGGTTTGTGGAAGTGGTGGTGATGGTGTTCTTCTTTGAAGAACAAAGAATAAGAAGAAGATGAGAAAAAGAATGAAGGGAATGAAGAAGAAGAAGAAGAAGTGTGGAGAGGAGAAAAATTTAATGAAGAAGAAGATAGGGGTGTGCTCGTGTACAGCACAGGAGAGGGGGGTGCTCCTTGCTGTTGGTGATGGGGTGTGAGTGTTGCTAGTTTTAGGGAGAGAGAGAGAGAGAGACAATAAGTGTGTGTGTGTGTAGATATTTACATAGAGAGGGGATAGATATTATTAGAGAGAGAGAAAGAGAAAAAGTAGAGAGAGAGAGGGGTGTGAAGTCGGCCACAAGGGGGGGGTGTTGTGCTGTGAGTGGGGGTTGTGTGTAAGAGTGAAATGAGAGAGAGAGAGAGAGAGAGTGATATATTTAATATATATGTATATATATAAAGAAGAGAGAGAGAGAGAATGAGAGATATTTTAGAGAGAGAGATTTTAGAGAGAGGTGGGGAAGGTCGGCTGTGGCATGGGGTGAGTTAGGAGAGAGAGTGAGGTGAGGAGAGAGAGAGAGATTTATTATTTATATTATATATATATATATATCTATATATATATATATATACATATAAAAGAGAGAGAAATAAAGATATTTATATACAAGGAGGGTATTTGAGTAGGGAAAAGACAAATACAATAGTGGGGTGTATGGGTAGTCATGACAGGGGTCACCCCAATTTGGGTTGGGCGTTGGGCCAAGTATGGACAAAGTCGAAGCCAAGATTTAATTAAAAATAATAAATTAAGCAAATTATATCATGGATGAAATAGGAGCACAAGGAAGATCGAAATTGTGGCACGCAAGTGGCACGTGCACAGTAGGCTCAAAACAGGCCAGGGCCATATATTGGGTCGTCTGGATTGGACCGATGTCGGGCCCGGAAATTAAGTTGGAAGTTAAGTCACGAATTACGGCAGACGATAAATTGGTCTAAATTGACCCGAAGTTGCGCGAATCAAATGGAGCACAAGGGAACAAGTTCGAGTAGGACACGAAATATCACTGTGAAGATACTCTCGTCTACTACAACTCCAAGAAGGAAGTTTCCAGAGACTGGCATCCCTGATGCTCTAGAAATCCAAGTCACGGTAAAGAGCATTAAATCAAAATTAATCAAATCGAAATTAATTATATAGAAATGAATTATTGAAAATAATTCATTAGAAAATTCGAAAAATAATTCGGAAAATTCAGGGGCTTACAGGTCTTGTCCAAGGGCCCCGACGTGCGGGGACTCCATGACTTTTGACATGAACCGGTTGGGCCGGTTCACCGGTTAAACCCCGGTTCAGTAAAAAAATCTTGGTTCTTAAAAAACAGCGGTTCAGGTCAGACCGGACCGAATGTTTGGCCAAATCCGGTCCGACCCGGTCCAACCTTCGGTCCGGTCCGGTTCTGACAACATTGTAACAAATGAATAGCATCGATCTCGGCTGTCGAACTCATTTTTCTAATTAGTCCATTTCTGTTCGTCCACCAAAACTAGTGAGAATAATGTTCATCATTCCACTAAAATTTTGTCACATGTCATTTTCATCCAACCTAGAATTATTTTTGAGTCGTTTGTTGAACTTTTATATAATATTTTGACAACTAGTTTGATACGTGACAACTTTTGTATAAAATGGTGAGTATTCCAACTAGTTTTAGTAGGTGAAAAAAAAAATCTTTTTAGCTATAATTGTTGATCTCCTTTCTACCTTGTCCATTTTTTTCATCATTGCTTGACCCATGGCTACAATGGATGTCCAACGAGCCTCATATATATATATATATATATATATATATATATATATATATATATATATATATATATATATATATATATATATATATATATATATATATATATATATATATATATATATATATATATATATATATATATTGGAATCAGGTAAATTGTTTTTGGAATCGCTCCCACTGGAATTCGAACTCCTGACCACTCGGGCCGCATGCATCTCTCTTAACCATTTGGCTAGAGGTCATTTGCTATATATATATATATATATATATATATATATATATATATATATATATATATATATATATATATATATCACTTTTAGTATATTTTGGCTTAATTGTAATTTGATACTCTCAATTATTTCAGTTTTTCAACTTGATACCATAAACTTTGATATACATCAACTTGTTACCATATAATAAAAAAATGACATAATTACCCTTGCACCCCACCGGCCCTCCTCCCCCGGCTGCTCCCTGCACCTCCGTCGGCTGCACCCCCCACCCCCACCCCCACCCCCACCCCGACTAATTGTACCGCTCTGACCCCCACCTTCTCCATGCAACGACCGCCGCAGTTGCAGTCATCGTTTACGCTGACGCTACTGTCGTCATTGCTACTTTCGCTCGCGAGGGGGGGGGGGGGCTAGTGCAGCCGATAGGGGGGGATGTGAAGCCGGCGGAGGATTGGGTGCAGTCGGGAAAAGAGTGGGGGGTGCAGTCGGGAAAAGAGTGGGGGGAGGGGGTTTGGCTGGGAAGGGAGGTGTATTTTCGTCTTTTTTTTAATTTTAGGTATCAAGTTAAAAATATTCAATAGTTGATAGTATTAAGTTGTCGAATAAAAAAGTTTTCGATATCAAGTTAAAATTAAGCCTATACTTTTACAAAAATATTATAGTATAAGCTTTACATGGATATAATATGGATATGACTCGGTACTAAAGAATATGAAAATATTTGGGACCAATGGGCCGTCAAGGAATAGTCGGAAATGTTGAGATCAATAGGTCACCAAGTGAGAATACAAGCATTGACCGGAGGAATGTAAATGTGAGAACATGAGCATTGACTTGATAAATGTAATGTGCAAATAGAGATATCTGTTTACATTTACTAGTACCCTATAAAAGCCAATCCCAGTATATTGTGTTTTCCAGTGCCAAGTGCACACTCTCAGTACACCATTCGTCCAAACCATTAAACCCGCTTGAGCATTTCAACATGACACGGTAAGGTATTTGATTGAAAATCAACGACTAAGATTTTTTGGGCTAACTTAATAAGTTAGGGTTTCCTAATTTCTTTTAGGATTTCTTAGTCTGATATATTGGAGGTTAACAGGGTTTTCATTGGCTTACTCTCAAGCAAATTTAAGCTATAGAATCTGTAACTTTTACAAGAGATTCGTGTCCATGTAGGTCTCATACTTGAAGATAGATCAAGGCTTCCGAGTGAAGGTTTGTCTACTTCGTCATCAGGGAGATAGTTACTGTCGAACGGTGGACGGTCATTACCCGGTGGAGGGCACACTTTGTAAGGGTTGTGTTTACTTTATGGTTGTTGGAACTCTTGTTAGTTCCACATTGAGTATGTCAAATGCACCATAGACAAAAGGAAAGGGACTTTGTTTAGTCCCGCATTGCTTAGAACCAACACTTGTGAATGAGTTTATATATGTTCATACCTTCTACATGGTTGTGATGAGTGGGTAGTAAGAGGGGTGCTCGCACGTCCGGGGGTGGGCTAGAATGCATCCAGTTTGGTGGGAAGCTCCAGAAAATCTTAATGCGCATGTGCGGACACGTCGCACACGCAGGGGGACACGACTTTGCTTTTTGCTTTTCTCTTGGTAGTGAGACCGCGATTTATGCGGCCCATTAACTTACCTCCATTCAACACGTCGTTCCTGGATTCTACTCCTGATTTTTGGGTTCACAATCTAACATATTTAGAGTTTTTGCAACTCTATATTTATTAGTCGTTCTTCACATAATGAGAACCCCCCGCTGAGATCAAACCCAAAGAGAGTGAGAGAGATCAAACGCTGTCGTTCGTCTTCTTCGCTGTTCGATAGTAGGTTACAGATAAGTACTGCTATCTGTAACTCGTTGTTGTATTATGGAGGAAAGTCGTCGTTCGAGCTTTACAGTAACGTATAGGGACGAATCTTTCCTTGAGGACAGTGATCTATACGTCTCAACGATTCCGACTTGTGTTCTACGAAAGCTATTACTCCATCAATGATCTTATTGTATTTTGTATCTTTTTCTTGAGAAGTTATAAGGAATCAACTTTGGACAAAGAAACTGTTAGCTCAGCTTTGAACTTTTGAGCAAAAGCTCAACTCCCACTTAAGTTTTAGTCCCACATCGGCTGCACTTTGTTTTTCAAAGTGCATATGTACTCTCCTCCCATCTTGCTTCATTAAACCATTGAGTGGGAGCCCCATGGGCCACACGCGCGCCACCGCCGCCGTCCGGCCCGGTTCGGTTCGGCGCGCGTAACGGGTGCGGGCACGTGCCCACATCTGCGGGCGCCGAATGCCGATCCGATTTCTTCTCCGGGTTCGGGCTGAGACCCAAAAATCCTTTTTGATTCTATTAATTTTTTCTGACCGTTACAGTCATTAAATTTCTTAAACGTTCACTATTCAAATTGCGTCCAGATTCATTGTACCACATTTTTTGTATTTCTCATCACTTTGTAACGTTAAAATATTATTGTTCATTATTTCTGAATGTTACAAAGAGCCACCATCACCCTATATAAATCCGTTCTTCTTTCTCTTCCAACACACAGAAAATTCTCTCTACAAAAACTCTCTCGAATTTCTCGTTGCTCTCGAAAGTCAATTCTTCGTTGTTGCTCTGGGCATAGCTAAGTCGGGGTCATCCTCTCCAAGTCGTGTGCGGCAAAGAGATTCCGGTAGACCGGGGATTTTACCACTAGGAGCGTTCGGATCCAGTCTGCACATAGACCCGGACTATCTCTTAGGGCAGTGCTTCGTGCACGACTTCCCTGAAGGCCGGTAACATTTATTAAGTTTATTATTTTTGCAGTTTTTAAACGAAGATTTGTGAAAAAATTCTAACAGAAACCGATGGTTATTTAATTGTAATTTTTAGATACATAAATCTTGTAGATTTGTCCAGAAGGTCATAGCCATCATCTATTGTCTATTTGTTAGATTTTGGATAATCCATGTTTGTTGACATCTGCTGCATGCATGCTGAGATGCGTACATATAAGTGCATGCACCATTATTCATGCATGTTCTATACCTGGAATGAGTGGATAAGAAAAATGCTATTTTGTCCGTCCGTGGGACTGATCCGCATCCACATGACGGACAACCATTGACATCTCCTGCTAACTTGATCTCATTCAGACGGAATAGCTAATTAATGGACACCTGTCACATGAGGGCAGGCCAGCGCAGATCAGTCTTCCGAACGGTCAAAATAGCAGCTCTGAGTGGAGAAAGCTTCGCCCACAGAACCGTTGAAAGAATTGGCCGTCCATAGAAAACAATATTATAATTATATATAGATCGATCGATTATATATGAACACTGCGCATGCACATGCAAAAGAGTATCATTCACCAACCTGTAGGCCCTTCCCTCTATGGTATAGTCGTTTAGCGTCTCATTGCTAGCTTAGGTGATTGGTCGATGCATAAAAGTAACGAACGATCAATATTTTATACCTAATGCTTCTTACGAACGTTCCATTTCTCCCGAATTATCTTCTACCAACGGTGCCTACTTTGTCCACCAGCCATATAGAAACAGCTACCATCAAATACGTTACTCAAAAGGAAAAAATACGAAAATTCCTTTTTGTCCGCGATAGTGACCACGCGCACGAAGACTGAAATAATTTTAACCATTTTCGTCATTTTCTTCGTGTTATTGGAGTGCAGTCTAGATTTGGTAATAGCATATTTATGGAGTCCAAATCTGATTAAATATTTAATTTAATTTGATTTGGATTTCCATAATTAGTACTGGACTATTTTAGATATAATAGGATTCTTATTTGAGGATTTTTTATTTAAGATATCCTATTATAATCTAAAATAGTATGTTGATGGACTATTTAGGTGTAGTAGAATTCTTATTTGAGGACTTCATATTTAAGAAATCTTATTATAACCTAAAATAGGTTTTTCTCATCCTATATATATGGGGTGAGGGTGGTGGCACAAAGCACAACACAAAAGTGGAGATTCGAGGTACTCGTCCACAGAAAATCTAAGAGAAAGTTTCGTATTTTGCTCTTAGGACTTCGCCATCTAAGACAGAAGTAAAGAAGAGATCTAATTGAGGATCATCAACTTCGGTTAGGGAGATTGCTACGGGTTGGTGAGTGATTTCAATTGTAATCTTTCTTTTCTACTTGAGTGTGGTGAGGGGGTTGAACATATTTGGGTAAAGGATTCAACATTAGTTTTTGTCAATCTTGTAATTTTATCTGAGTTATAGAGATTGAGATTTGTCCAGGTGACGTAGTCACCGCCATATACTTGTCTTTATCTGTGCTTGGTGTCCGTTAGACGGGGGTTGGTTATTTCAGGTGAGTTGGCCTAAGTTTCCACTGCGGCAACGTCTCAGACACGGTATCGGAGCGCAAGCACTACCAAATTACAGCATTTTAGCGACGGCCATTTAGCGACGGAAATTTTCCGTCGCTATTACCGTCGGATCACCGACGGATTTGTGACGAAATACCGACGGAAAGCAGTGGACAATTTTTTTTATTTTTTTATGTCCATATCCGTCGCTACGCCGTCGATAGGTCGTCGGCCAAGTAGCGACGGTTTTATATCCGTCGCTAGAACGTCGCATATTTTGGCGGCAAAAGCCTAAAATATTGGCGCGAGATTTGATTGACGACTTAGCGACGGAATAATCCGTCGCTACTCTGGCGCGAGATTTACTGACTACTTAGCGACGGAATAATCCGTCGCTACTCCGTCTCTAATTTCTGTACCCTAACTTAAATTGAACCGGCGGGGGGAAAATTTTCATTCCCCCCAAAACACTCTCTCTCTTCCCTCTCCCTCTCTCCGACGATCTCGCTCTCTCCGACCGGCGATCTCCCTCTCTCTCTCTAAGGTATGCTCTCTCTCCCCCCCTCTCTCTCTCTCTCTATCTCCCTCTCTCTCTCTCTCTCTCTTTTACGATTTGGGGGGTTGGGGGGCTGTCGTAGTGGTCGGAGAGGGTGTGGGGCAGGGGGGTTTCGGGTACGGGGTGGGGTGGTCGGAGCAAGGGTGGAGTGGGGTGGTCGGGGGCAGGGGGGTCGGGGAGGGGGTCGGGCATGGGTGGGGGTGGTCTGGGCAGGGGGGGTTCGGGTAGGGGGTAGGGTGGTCGGGGCAAGGGTGGGGTGGGAGAGGGGGCGGGGGGGGGGGGGTCGGGGAGGGGGTCGGGCAGGGGTGGGGGGGTGGTCTGGGCAGGGGGGTGGGAGAGGGGGTCGGGCAGGGGTTGGGGGAGGGTCGGGCAGGGGTTGGGGGGGTCGGGGCAGGGGTGCAGGGGGTGGAAGAGGGGGTCGGGCAGGGGTTGGGGGGGGTCGGGGCAGGGGGGGGCAGGGGGGTGGGAGAGGGGGTCGGGCAGGGGTTGGGGGGGGGGTCGGGGCAGGGGGGCGTAGGAGGGACTCTGGAGTCCTCACGCAGGAGTCCTCCTCCTCCTCTCCCATAGACACACACACACACACGGACACACACACACACACGGACACACACACACACACACACACACGGACACACACGGACACAGACACACGGATACACACACACTCAGACATATATATCATGGTTTAAAGTATCGGTCGATACCGATCCGATACGGCCGATACCGATACGGTTTGGCATGTTCCGATCCGATACCGACCGATACCAAGTATTGACCGATACCGACATTGGGGGTCTTTGTTCCGGTCAATTCGACAAAGAAAATTAAACAAAAAAGACAAATCAACAAGGGTTTAAAGCATAACAAGGTTGTAGAAGCATGTAAAAGAAGAAAATCACATCAATTGAAGAAAATCACATCTATTGTTTGTAAACCAATCGGTAAGGGTGACTACTATTTCATTTAATTTCAAAACTACTAAGAAATAACACTGAAAATACTTAAAATTATGCCTAAATGTATAAAATATATGTTTTTAAATGTAAATAATTTATTAATAATTATTTGTTCCCCGATACCAAAAAAATCCGATACTCCGATCCGAAAACCGCCGATACTACCGATATCGCCGATACCAATACTCATAGGAATAGTCCGATACCGATTCCGATACCGATACTTTGAACCTTGATATATATATATATATATATATATATATATATATATATATATAAAATATATAGGCATAATTTTAAGTAATTTATTAATTATATATATATATATATACACAGACACACGTCGTGAAGTCTAGTATATATATTTGATTAGCTAAGGTAGAAGTTTAGCCTAATTAAGGTTAGTTTTGACAGAGTTGACTTGGACTCCTAATTTGACCCAGAACTAGTCTAGTATACCATCTGCTCCTCCTTTCTTCCCTTCTTCTCATTCGACTATCTCGGCCTCCTATTCGGCCTACTATTCCGATATGCATTTGATACGGTCTACCTAACCTATATACTGATACTAATCTGATACTCTCTGATATTAAGTACATCCGGCTTACTAGCTAGCGGATCCACCAGTTACATGATTATATACTAATTATGTTAGATTGTGATACTAAGTAGCCTCGTCGTAGGCCTAGCGTGTTATCCACAAGTTTAGTTTTTCTTACGATATGAGTATCGGTATCGGGCTATTAATTCTTATGTTTAGTTTGTCTTACGATACATATATTCACATCAAATCGAGCATGAATCGTTACTTTGTTGATCGTACATGGATGTACAAACGACAACACGAGAGCAGAATTGGTGTGAGTGACGATTTTCAGGCAGGTGTGGAAGTATTTTTTAAGTATGCCATGAGCAAAACTCAGTACATGGACGATAACAAAATCAAGTGTCCATGTGTTAATTGTCACAATAGACGTTTCGAAGAAGTGATGACTGTGAGAGATCATTTGACCCGTAAGGGTTTCGTACGTGATTACGGTCTGTGGTCATCGCAAGGTGAATTATATTCAGAAAGACAGGCTGCAGAAGCTGGTACTTATGCTTTTGATGATAATGCTGCAACGGATGTCCTCGAAGACGACGGATGCTCTGTGGATTATGGAGACATGCAGAACCTTGCACGAGATATGGTGTATGCTGCGGCAGGGCCTAATTTTGATCCGGAGGATCCTAATCCCGAGGCAAAGGAGTTCTATGATATGTTTAAGGACGCAGATACTCCTCTATATCCTGGTTGTGAGACTCATTCCGTACTGTCAGTGACGATGCGGTTGTTGAACATAAAGTCTGATTTTAACTTGCCACAAGCTTGCTATGATCGGATCACACAATTAACTAATGAGGTGTTACCGAAGGAATCAAAAGAGCTCCCAAGAAGCTTCTACAAGTTAAAGATGATGGTCCGACAACTAGGATTGGGGTACGAGAAGATAGATTGCTGTCGCAACGGATGCATGTTGTATTACAAAGAGAATTGCGTATTAGAAAGTTGTTGGTTCTGTAATGCGGATCGTTACAAGACAGTACAGGGAAAAGAAAAGTCAACTAGAAAACGACGTCCTTACAAGTATATGCATTACTTGTCGATCACGAAGCGCTTACAAAGGATGTATATGTCTCTGAATACAGCAGAACACATGACGTGGCACAGTGAAGATCGCATAAAGGATGAAGGAGAATTGTCACATCCTTCGGATGGGGAGGCGTGGAAATATTTTGATTTGTGTCATCCAGATTTTGCTGCAGAGCCTAGAAATGTACGCCTGGCGCTATGTTCTGATGGCTTTGCCCCTTTCGGACAGTCGGGATCTCAATACTCATGCTGGCCGGTCATTCTTACCCCTTTCAATCTGCCACCATGGATGTGTATGAAGACTCCTTATATGTTCTTGACAGCTATCATACCCGGTCCCAAAAATTCGACAAAGAACATCGATATATATTTACAGCCGTTGGTGGATGAGCTGAAACAGTTGTGGGAGATCGGCGTCACGACCTATGATATTTCCAGAAAATAAAACTTTCAGATGAGAGCTTCACTCATGTGGACAATCAATGATTTTCCAGCATACGGTATGCTGTCGGGATGGAGTACGCACGGCAACATGTCTTGTCCGATATGTATGGAAAATAGTAAGGCGTTCCGCCTTAGACATGGAGGAAAAACTTCTTTTTTTGACTGTCACCGTCAATTTCTGCCAACGAGACATCCTTGGCGAAAGAACAAGGACGCGTTCAGATATGGAAAACAAGAATTTTCTGAACCTCCTGCCAGATTGTCGGGATACGATATTTGGGAAGATGTAAAGGAATTGCCCACCGCAATGGAAGATCCATCGAACAATCGTGTCGAGGGGTTCGGACAAAGCCATAACTGGACCAAACGGAGTATCTTCTGGGACTTGCCTTATTGGAAAGATAATCTTATTAGGCATAATCTTGATGTCATGCATATCGAAAAGAATGTGTTCGATAATGTCTTCAATACCGTTATGGATATTAAAGGAAAGACGAAGGACAATCCAAAAGCAAGACAAGACATGGCCGAGATATGCAAACGTCATAATCTAAACTTGATACAAAGGGGAGATGGTGGACAAGTAACTAAGCCGATAGCGCCATACGCATTGAGCAAGGAAGATAGATTAATAATCTGCAAGTGGATATCTACTTTAAGATTTTCCGACGGCTATGTGTCGAATTTGTCTAGATGCGTTGATCTCAATGAACGCAAGCTAACAGGAATGAAGAGTCACGACTGCCACGTGTTTATGGAAAGATTACTGCCCATTGCGTTGAGAGAGTTGTTGCCTTCTGCTGTATGGGTTCCGTTGGCCAAGCTGTCTACATTCTTCAGGGATATCTGTTCAACTAAGCTCACGGTGCAACATATGATACAACTTGAGGAGAAGATTGTCTTAACAATTTGCAAGTTAGAGAAAATATTTCCATCGGGTTTCTTCGACAGTATGGAGCATCTACCGATTCATCTAGCATACGAAGCCCGTGTCGGTGCATCTGTTCATTATCGATGGATGTACCCCTTTGAAAGGTAAATAAAAATCGATATAATTTAAGTGGATTTTACAATTCATTGTTAATTCTCAAGATAATTTGTCTCTCTAGGTATCTACATCATCTAAAGAAGAAAGTTGGCAACAAGGCTCATATAGAGGCTTCGATATGCGAAGCATATCTTATCGAGGAGGTGTCAAACTTTTGCTCCATTTATTTCGATACTCATGTTGAGACAAATCGAAATAGACCTCAAAGGAATGACGAAGACGTTGAGGAAGGAGGTATATTCAATTTAAGGGGCAAGCCTATTGGGGCTAGTAAGAAACGGTGGTTGAGTGACGATGAGTATGATGCCGCTCACCGATATGTCTTGTTAAATTGTGACATACAAGAAGTGAGAGATTTGGAGAAGTAAGTGACTACACCTCGTTATAATCTCTAATTTGGTGAGGTAAGTGACTACAAGAAAAATGGCTTTTCTTGACGGTTTATTTATTGACGGTCGTGGAAAACCGTCATTAAAATGGGTAACCTTGACGGTTTTAGACATACGTCAAGGAAACACACGTTTTGTGTTAATTTAGCAAATTTATACCATAATAGTTGACGGTTTTAGTGAAACCGTCAAGAAATACAAATCTATTTATTGACGTTTTGATAATAACCGTCAACTAAAGTCTGTGCGGGAAAATTCCCGCGGCTATTTCAGCTGCCATTATCGTAATTTCTTTTAAAAATATTAATTTGTTGACTGTTTCGCACCAAATAGAGCAGATCTGAAAAAACCCTTCGCACATAACAAAACCCCCCCTCCACTTCGAAAACCCTCTCTCCCCAGCCGACCTCTTCCTCGAGAAATCTCTCCCTCCGGCCTCTTCCTCGAGAAATCGCTCCCTCCGACCTCTTCCTCCACTTCGAAAAGCCTCCCTCCGCCCTCTTCCTCCATGAGAAATCAACCTCCATCCCTCCGGCCTCTTCCCTCTCCCTCCAAACAGTAAAACCCACTCCTCGGCGACCTTCACGACGTCCAACGCGACGTCCCCTCTCCTCGACGGCCTATACGACGTCCTACGCGACGTCCCCTCTCCTCGGCGGCCTACACGACGTCCCCTCTCCATCGAGAAAACCCTCTCCTCGGCGGCCTACCCAACGTCCTACGCAACGTCCCCTCTCCCTCGAGAAAACCCTCTCTTCGACGGCCTACACGACGTCCCCGACGTTTTCACCATGCGGCAACTTCGATCTTCACCATGCGGTATAATATCTTTCATTTCTTCTCTCTACAATTCGATTTTTGTGTCAACTTAGGGTTTTTTTGTGTCAGCCAACTTAGGGTTTTCGATCATCCTAATTTAATCAGTAGGTTCTGCAAATCCAACACGTGATTGACCCACAAACACACTTAGAAATTTAACAAGGTGTTTATGTGGGTTCAATGGGTGTTTTCGATTGATTGGGAGTTGGGTTTTCGAATGGTAACAGATTGGTTTCAGTTCCAGTTTCGAATGGACTAGGGGTTGATGATGTCATCAATCTCAACAGAATGATGCCCTCTTCAAGCCTAGAATTGTGGTACGACATGTATGGTGGTGTGTTTGTGGTGTATATTATTCCTGACCATGAAAATATCTGCTTGGTAGGTAGCTGAATCTTGATTTTTCTACACCATTTTCTTTTTTCTTTTCCTTTTTCTTTTCTCTTTCTTTGGTGTCAATGCTCTCCAAATCCAGATTCAGAACACTGCAGGCAATCCCTTGTGTAGCCAGTACACCTCATACAAATAGGAAGGTGCATGAGTTATTGGCCATAAAAAATTGTCTTTGGTTGTAGTCTATGTTGCACGGATGCGGATACGACACAACACAGCGAAACGGACACGACACCTATTTTGGTGTGTCCTAGTGTATTTTGGAGTGTCTGAGGAGAGTCCGATACATGACCGACAGGACACGGCCACACTTTTAGAGTGAACGTGCTTCCTTTGTTGTAAGGAATCCGGATCAAGTTCAAATCTTCTTCTTCATATAAACAATTAAATAAGAGTAGAAGGTATGAAAATCCTCGTAAGGTTCTCAATGATATTTCCTCACACCTCCCATGGAATTTGTAGACTCCACAAACGGCAAATCACTTCCGTGTCCCACTTATTATCCTAAATCTGCATGAATTGCGCACGACAGTGCTTATTTAATATGGACACAAAGTGCCACTTCTACATCTGGATTCTGAAAAATCCTAACAGTGTATAAAAATAAGTCTTCGGAGCAATTAAAAATTGATTGTATATCATATAGGTTATAAAGTGAAAATATAGGTTAATATCAAGATTCCATTGTAGTTCTGTTGGTTAGGATACTCGCCTCTCACCAGAGAGACCAGGGTTCAAGTTCCGGCAGCGGAATATTTACATTAACCCTTCTTTTCATTTATTTCCTGCCCTATAAAATGCAAACACCTAGCCCACTTTTCCAATTTGATCGATAAATTTCATTTGGATAGACCACCTACAAAAGCTATATCATCATTCATCATGTACACGTGAAATCATTTGCCCGTGTCCCATAATATATTTTCGTATCTCACATGTGCAGTTGAGGACAAGATTAAGGGAAAAATCATGTGAAGTTGGAGACAACGCCAATTGAGGACAAGATGAGAAAAAAAATGTTTTAGCTGGTTTGGAAAAGTGCAATACAAGCCAATAGGTACACTAGTAAGGAGGAGCGATAAGATGGTAGTTATATAACCACCAGGACTAGAGGTCCTATTATATTCCTTCCAGTTTTTAACAAGGTTTACATGTTGTTTTGTTAGTTGATGATAAACTGAAATGTTAAATTTATATTACTGGTGATAGGCTAGGACTGAATGCTCTAAATGAACTTATGACTGAGAACTTTATTAACTGATTCACTGAATGCTCTAAATGAACAAACTAATTTTCCTTTGTATGAAACCATATGTTATGATATGACTGAGTTTGTTTTCCTATAAAGCTGAGTTTTAACTTTGTTGATGACCTGAGATTTGAATATATAACTGAACAGTGTTGGCTGAGTTTCCTGTTTTGAATTTGTTCACTCATTAAATTCTTTATTCGTATTTTAACTTTCCCATTATATTGTTAGTTTATAAATTTTGGAGAATATAGCTTATTATAGATTTGAATATGTAATATATGTGACTAATGTTATCTATATATCTGGAAACTAAACATGCAACTTGCAGTGGATAGTACATGTATGCGGTCGTCAGTGACTAATGTTATCTATATATAATGATCCTTATGTAAATATGTCTAAACGATGGTGATAGGTAAATTTTATTGAAGAGAAATTATTTTGAGTTTATTGATTGCTTATATTCTAAAATATATTAATCTTACTTAATATGCAGCAAAGTTTTATTATAGATCCAAGAGCTAAACGAAATTTAATGCAAACGATGGGTGTTGCAACTAAGTCGTTTAGGCATGCCTTAACCGATTATGTTCTTGCCAATATGGACAACCTTGCACATTTGAAAAATCCACCTCCAAATTATAGCTTTATCAATCCAAATCAATGGTCCAAGTTTGTGACGTCTCGACTTTCCGAGGACTTTCAGGTATCGGTCTAGAGAATTTGATTAACTTTGCCACTTCATGAGTTCTTACTAATCATAGAAATAAATTCTATTATGATTTCAGAAGCGTCGCATAGAGCAACAAAACAGGAGAGGGAAACATGTGTACAACCATAGGCTAAGCCGAAAAGGCTATGCAGGTTTAAGAGAAGAAATTGTAAGTAATCTTATAATGAGTTTTATATATTTCATTTGGAATTTTAAGTAATTATTTTAGAGAATGTTCATTTTTAACATTGAAAAATAGAAGAAGGATGGTACATATTCTGAGGAAGATGTAGACCGTTGCCTTTTTTGGAAGCTAGCTCGGAAAAAACAAAAAAGGGCTAAAGGGGGTTCTAATGAACATGTTGAAGAAGACGATTCTTCTACATTGGTCTATGATCCAGTCACACAAGCGATGGTGGATAAGATTGTAAGAAAGTCTCAATTACTATAGTTCATTTTCATAACATTCTTTTTTGCACTTCATATTAAGATATACTAACATAAGTTCCATATTTTTATAGGATGAAGTGAAGAAAAAAATTACTTCTGGAGAGTTGTCTATTCCTGAGAATCGTGATGCTTTGTGTTATGCAATGGAGAGGCCCGAGCACACTGGTCGTGTTACGGCCATGGGAAAATATGTCACCCCAAGATCTTTTTTCCACACTCCTAAAGCTCCGATTGGTTGGGAGGAGGAGAAAAAAAAGTTGCTTGATGAGATTGAGATGAAAAATAAGATGATAAATAACTTACTTTCACAAGGTTTATGTGGTACGCCAATATCTGATACCAGTTCTAACTTTCCGGAAAAGCTTGTAACTGCCTCAATTCCTCCAATCCCTACCATGAATGCACCGAGTTCTCCTTCCGAAGGATCGCGGAGGCCAAGTCATATGAAAAAGGTTTAATTTCATCCCCATTTCTAGCATTATGAATTTAAGTGCCAACTTTTTTTATCCCCGTTTCTAGCATTATGAACTTCTGTATACATTCCATTATAAGTGTCTTTCCTCTTCATTCTATTGTTTGAACATTTCTGATACGAGTTCCAACTTTTCTGAAAAGGTTATAAATGCACACTCCCCTATCAAAACTAATGTAGAGTTGGTTCTTGCTGAAAAACAACCTGAATGCGAGAAGAATAAAACAAAGGTACATGTCAGTTCCCTTTGAATGAATACATGCTTATTTTTGTCATGCTTTTTCACTTTGAACTCGCGTTTTTTAGGAATCCATGGTGGTGAAGGAAGCTCCTAAAGAGAAAACGAAGACACCAAGTAAAGTTAAATCACCTACGAGAGCTTCTACAAGAATAACAAGGTCATTTAAAAATCCACCGGGAATGGAATACTTTGCTATACTCGCACAAAGGTTGGTAACTGAAAAAACGTCAGTTCGGGTTCCATTTGACAGTGACTTGTTTGGTACCCCAACAATTACAACTCTTCTCCAAGAGGATTTTGAGAATTTCATTAACATGCGTCCTCTCTCAGTAAATTGCATACAAATCTACATTAGGTACAAGAATACTTTGCTCGTTAAAATTGTTTATTATTACATTAATAAGTTGAGTTAACTTATTTACAAACTATAGGTCATTGTACTATCGTTTGAAGGACCTAAACTCCGACGAGAATGTTTCATTCATTGATCCAAGACCATCAAACAAGTCAGGGATAAAAGAATTTTTGGCATCACAGGATAGAAGGGCAAGGCATATCTGTAATAGTCTGAACTCTCGAAAAGAAAGTCGACTATTTTTCTTGCCATACAACCCGAGGTGATACATTTCTTACTTATTTTCTTTTATAACATTCTGGAACATATAACTTGCTGGAATGTATATTCATATTTCATTCTTTCCCCATTTTCAAGAAATCATGAATGTATATTCAAATAAGAGTATAGGATACTCTTTGAGATGATGGGTTCCTGTTGGAAACCAAATAAGAGTATAGGATACTCTTTGAGATGTTGGGTTCCCTGTTGAAACCCAGTTTCAGTTTCCAGTTTCCATATTGGGCTAGTCTCAGTTTCAGTTTATGTTTCAGTTTTCCTTTTTTTTTTTCCAATTTGTACCATGCATATGTAACTCAAATCAGTCCTCCCTCACTTAAAAACCACACGACCAATAATCAACCACTTCACAGTCACAAACAAAGTCGACTATTTCTCTTGACATGCTTTGTCGCTTTGAACTTGTGTTATTTAGCAATTGTTTGGTTGTATACTCAATAACTTGTATATATCTTGGTGTTATATGGTGTTACAGTGATCATTGGGTTTTGGTAGTCATTGATCTTTTACTAATGAGAGCATACTATTTGGATTCTTTGGGAAGTTGCATCTGTGATGATCTTAAGCACATTGTAACAAGGTATGCATGAATATATCTGTCCCAATACTTCGCACAACTATAGTCAATGTTAGATGTTTTAATAATGACAAATAATATTTTCCACTTTAATTTGCATAGCGGGCTTCGTATGTTTCATGCTCAATGTGGTAACCAAGTGAAAAAATTTAAATTGAACTGGATTGCAATTCAGGTACAATATATTTCTCTCAATATATTTCTCGTTAATATATATATAAATCAAAAATGAACAAGTGTGTAAGATCTTTGCTTTTCTATGCATAGGTACCGAATCAAACCGGCTCCATCGAATGTGGTTACTACGTTATGAGATATATGAAAGAGATCTCATATGATCGAAGCTTGCTTAATCCCAAGGTGATGTTCTTCTTAATCAACATGTATGTTTATAATATATTTATATATTATCACTTATGTTTCATTTTTTCTTCCTATTTTTAAACAGTATAATGAAAAGTGTGTATACACATTTGATGAAATCAATGAAGTGCGTACGGAGTGGATGGATCATGTTTCGCAGTTCTTAATCTAAGCAATCAGTTGAGGTAATTTTTGGACTTTATCTACTTCATGGACAAGATTTTGAGCATCTCTTAAGAGAGGGGAAATGGTGGACTGTTTTAAGAATATGATTAGAGTGGACTGTTATATGCATTTGGTGTGTGTGTGTGTATGTCTGTGTTCCTTACTCCACAGTGAATGTGAAATGAGTTTATGGTATTTGTGAGTGTGGAGATGAGTTCATGTCCATTAGGAAACAACATTTATATAAGGACTGCTATATATAAGTACGTTTGTGTGATATAGGACTATAGCTCAATCTTATACCAATTACACTTGACATTATATCAGTTGTGTAGAGGAAGGGGTTGGAGTTTAGTGTATCAGTATATGTAATAAAGAGGGGGCTCGGATAATGGAGCATAGCTGTAGCAGTTAACAATTGGGACTGTTGTTATCAGTTGGGGACTGCTCCCTACTTTCTGTTAGAATAACAGTTAACCTTGGAGTGCAGGCAGGTCAATGGATGGGGTTTATGCCCCTGCAGGCAGGGGGGGAACTGCCAGTTGCAGTAAGGAGCAGGCCTTGATGGGTCTGCAGTAGGAGGGCAGTGCCTTGACCAATATTGCAGCAGAGTGAGCTTCAGTGGCAGGGGCTTGACCCCCTTAGTCTGAGCTTAGGAAGTGATGTACGGCATGTGTGAGTGAGTGTATGGGAAGAAGTAGTGTCTCGAGTGTTTGTAGTAGAGGGTTGGCTAGTGTCAGGAGTGTCATGTGTTTCTCTGTGTGTTAATAGAGAGTGAGTATCATGGTTTAAAGTATCGGCCGATACCGATCCGATACGGCCGATACCGATACGGTTTGGCATGTCCCGATCCGATACCGACCGATACCCGATACTGGCCGATACCGACAATGAGGGTCTCTTTTCCGGACAATTCGGCAAAGAAAAATTAAACGAAAAAGACAAATCAACAAGGGTTTAAAGCATAATAAGGTTGTAAAAGCATGTAAAAGAAGAAAATCAATCTATTGTATGTAAGCCAATCGGTAAGGTGACTAATATTTTATTTAGTTTCAAAACTACTAAGAAATAACACTGAAAATACTTAAAATTATGCCTAAATGTATAAAATATATGTTTTTAAATGTAAATAATTTATTAATAATTGTCTGTTTTCTGATACCAAAAAATCCGATACTCCGATCCGATACAGCCGATACTACCGATATTGCCGATACCAATACTCATAGGAATAGTCCGATACCGATACTGTGAACCTTGGTTGGTATAGCCCTGTGGCATGACAAGTAATGGGATTTTAATAGCAAGAGTCTTTGATTTGTTGAATATAACTGGGTTTATTTGGTATGCTTGAAACCTGAGTTCACATGTTAACTGAGAAATGGAGTCTTTGATTTGTTGAATATAACTGGGTTCTTAATGAATGTCTAAAACCTGAGATTGGTGTTGGGATTGCTTAATATGTTAAGAGTGCTAAACTGAGTGCTTAACTGAACCATTTCTGAGTTTTAATGTTCATTAAATTTACTTGATTGCTAAATGTAAATTGATATGGTAACATGCAACCATGCCTGAGACTCATATGTATACTTGGGTTTTCTGATGTAGAGTTCTGATACTCACATGTTTTTCTTGATTTCAAAAACTAACATGATACTTTTGCTTGATTTCTGTTACCTATGTATATTAGTTGTGCTTTTCCAGAATTGGGAGTTTTATACATTGCATTTGTTTGTGATATCATAGGTTTCTAATGGACTGAGTATTGACAGATATGACCCCAACCTGAGAATGGATTCCATTTTATAAATCTGAGATTGTATCCTATGTTAACTAGTATATGGGGGTATTATGAACTGCAAATCTGGGAATATGGGTTTAGTCTGGGTTTGAAATTGCTAAATAATTTGAGTTTTCAGTAAGAACTGAATGTTATAACTCAACTGGGTTTAACCTTAGTTGTTTTCTATGCTGTGATATCTGAGATGGTTGGGGGTTGTTGTTGATGTTAATTGGGAATTGAATGTTAAACTGAACTGTCTCTCTATTTCTGTATTTTTTTCCCCAACTGATTTCCTGCACATTTAAACTACTGCAACATTTGAGTCCTCCCTAGATTGTTCTGTCCATTCAAAATTTGATTGAATTTCAGTTGTGTTGCTGACTTATAATGTTATGTTCACCTTGTTTGCAGATTAACCTAAAGGAAATGCTGCTCTGGGTTCAGATATATTTTGGTTAATCTACTCCTGTAAATATGTTTTGGATATGTATATATGGTGTACGAACGTGTTTGTGGTTGGACGTTTGGATGTACTTGTTGGATGTACTTGTTGCATGCTGCTCTGGGTTCAGAGATATTTTGGTTAATTTACTCCTATAAATGTTTAGGATATTTATGGTGTACGAACGTGTTTGTGGTTGGATGTACTTTTTGGATGTTTGGATGTACGAACAACGTATTTTTTAATATAAAAATTGTGTATTATAGTTGTGTGATGCTTGTGATATTATATATTGATTCTGGAATTGGATTCTGTGTAATTATGTGTATTTGGTAATTGGATTTCTGGAATATATTATGTTTATCTTGACGGTTGTAAAACGGCAAATTTTTTTATTCCTTGACGGTTTTTAACTTGACGGTTGCAAAAACGTCAAAAAATAATTCATTTCGTGACGGTTTGCAAACACCAAAAAACAATTTCTTGACGGTTTTTCCCCGTCAAGAAAGACTTTTCTTGACGGTTATTAGCCGTCATCTAGGCCCCCGTCAAGAAAAGTCGACACTTTTCTTGACGATTTTTTGTTTGTTTTATTGACAGTTTAAAACCGTCAAGATAACGCATGTTTCTTGACGGTTTAAAACCGTCAAGGATACAAACAAAAAACCGTCAAGAAAAGTGTCGACTTTTCTTGACGGGGGCCTAGATGACGGATCCAAAACCGTCAAGAAAAGTCTTTCTTGACGGGGAAAAACCGTCAAGAAAAGCCATTTTTCTTGTAGTGTGACTACACTAATTTTTATTCTCTCTAACAGTGTATTTAGAGATGAAGTCAAAATAAGGACACCCGATATTACCGATGAGGGACTTCAAAGAGAGGTTGATTTTACCTTTCCGTCATGGTTTCGAGATTACGTAAGTAACTGAGATAATATGTTATGCGACTACCATTTAAATATATATATGCAACTAAAACATTTAAAGTTTACAGGTTTTATTAGCTGAACCAAGTACACTCACAAATGAGAGCATTCGTTATTTGTCATTGGGACCGAAGAAGCATGCAAAGACTTGGCCCGGCTATGTCGTTAATGGCTTCAAGTTTAAGACAACTCAACATCCTATAAATGCCGAATTTCTCAATGACGGCTTCAGTACGAAGGATTCTGGTGTTTGCATAAGAGGCACAATCTATGACGACGAGCCAGACTTTGACTATTATGGAGTGCTTCGGGATATTGTAGAATTACAATATAGTGCCCCATTTGATATGCATATTGTTATGTTCAAATGTGAGTGGTTCGATACGACACCAAATATCGGTTGGAGAATCGATAAACAATTTGGATTCGTCGATATAAATCATCGCAGGAGGTATAGAGGGTCCGACACGTTTGCGATAGCAAGTCAGGCTGTTCAAGTCTACTATACAAGCTACCCAAGGCGTCGTAGAGATCGCTTTGACTGGTGGGCAGTATGCAAGATTAAATCTAGAAATACATTCAACGTTGGAGACCCAGCATACCAAAAGGACCAGATCGAAAAGCCCCAATACTTGGGACAACAGTCTTGTGACATGGATGTTGAATTAGAGGTTGATATACCTCTTGCTGATGAAAATAGAGGGGAGGAAGAGGTTGATATACAAGACTTAGATGTCAACCAGGAGAGAAAGAGGCGTCTTGTCCCAAGTATTGAGACTGAAGAAGAAGAAGAAGAAGAAGAAGAAGAAGAAGAACTTTATGAGGATGAGGATACAGATGAATTCGACGATGAGGATGATGATGATGATGAGGCCGAGGAAGAGGACGATGACGATGATTAAATATCGCTATATTTCAGTTGTATCTTGAAGCACCCAATATCTAGTCTCGAATCCTAAATTACCCTATTACATTTGGATTTACAATTACAAGTCTAGTGGAACACAAGATGCCCTTTCATCAAAAGTTACAAGAATTGTACTTTGTTGTATTGGTGCGTGATTTTATCAGATTTTGTGTATCTAGCTTTTATTCGTACTTCACTTCTGATTGTAATATTTATTTCAGTTTAGGATATTTGCGTATTATTGTATGAGTTTCTTTTTGCAGATGGCACTCCTAGGCCTACTCGTCTGGGCGGCACTCATCGCCCTGCTGCTGGTATGGATATGTTTAGTTTTATATTCATTTATAAATCTATGTTGTCGGTATTTTGTTTATGTGTTCTATTTACAGGGCATGGTTGCGAGCACCCGTACTGGTGGTGCTGGCCGTGGTCGTGGCGGTGGCGGCGGCGGCGGCGGTGGTGGTGGTGGTGGTCGTGGGCGTGGGCGTGGGCGTGGGCGTGGTGGTAGCGGTCGTGGTCGCCAGCCGCATTCCCCGGATGTGACCTCCGATCCCGACTTGGAGAGCCCGGACACAGGCTCTTCCCGCCGTCATTCTTCCTCGGTGCTACCGACATCGTCGTCGAGGCCTGTGACTCCATCCGCTAGCAGATCCGTTCCGCCATCGGATGTACCAGCGGATGCAGCAGCAGATGCAGCAGGGGGCCCAGCAGTTACTGCAGGGTGGGTCTCGGAGTACCCCGGGATTCAGTTTCATCCTGTTACCGGGGAGTACGTGCGCAGACCCGCGGATCCCCCGACGCCACCAGAGAGGCTGGTGGGCGAGTTCCGACGAGAGCTATGGCCCGCTGGTGAATCGTAAGTAAATTTAAATTAATTTATTAAATTTGTTTCATTTATTCAAGTTAATAATCCAGTCGTTGCTTCTTTATAGGTTTTTCCCGTGGGATGCTGCCCGAATTCTAGGGCGCATTATCCGGGATAACTACCATGGCCCCTACCTCAATTTTTCTGAGGTGCCTCAGGACATGAAGTACGTCTGGCTCGACGAGATGAGGGTATAAATCCGTCGATGAATTATTAATTATTCTTTAAATCATTAAATTTTTATTACGTGATATTTGAATTTGTATGTCAGAGGACGTTCTGGTGGCCCCCCCATCGCGAGGAGGCGATCCGCAGGACCTACAAAGCCGCCGCCGGGAAGAAGATACGGGATGCGGTGTACGACCTTCGTACGGCGCATACGAGGAAGGACTGGATCCGGGCGGAGTACTATGAGCAGATGTTGGAGAAGATGGATACTCCGCAGTTCAAGCTGAAATCGGAGAAAGCTAAGGCTAATCGACAGGTCGCGGGTCTGCATACGGGGGGATCAAGGCCCCACGCATTGACGCGTGCAGATTTGGTGAGATAGCGCAAATTTAAATTCATTCTATTATTTAATTTTGTACTGTTAATATACGAAGTTAATTAAATTTTACGTATACAGGCCCAACGGGCGGTGAAGCAGGGGAAAGAGGCGGAGACGGTCACCGCTCACGATGTATTCGTGCATACGCACAAGAGGCGGAAGGACGGGAGCTTCGTCGACGCGAGGGCCGAGGAGACTGATGTAAGTACTTACGTTTATGAGATTTATGTTAGAAATATAATTATTGTTAAGTTAATTAGATAAACTTAGGATTCAGACTATAACTTAGGGAAACATAGGATTTAGATTATAACTTAGGAAAACTTATAGTATAAACACATTCATTGGATAGGCTGCGTATCGTGAGGCACTTAGTCGGCTTGAGATCGAGCCCCCTTCCGAGAATGTCGGCGAAACGACGCCCACCCAGACGCACTCTTCTATGGCCGCTCGCTACGACGACGTGTTCGTAGAATCCGTCGGCGGCGTTAGGAAAGGGCGCGTCTACGGCTTAGGTTCCATGGCGCCATCGTTGCAGCCGTCCCCGAGATATCCACCGCCTCCGCCTCCCCCAGCGCCCCCGGTTGACGATGTGAGGGCGCAGCTTGCGACTCTGACCTCCGCGGTGTCAGATTTGTGGGCGATAGTGTTGGGGCGCTATCCGTCTGCTCCCGGTCCGTCTGCTCCCGGTCCGTCTACTGCTGCTGCCGGTGCTTCGGATCGACCTGGTCCTTCTTCTCCCGGACGGCTTTCGTTTAACCGCTCTGCGGACGCCCGCATCGTATCGGATAACACCATCTTGACGCTCCTTGACATGATGTCGCCAGAGCAGCTACGCGCGCTTCCAGACCATGTCTTGTCCCAAGTGCCGGCACACACGGTGGAGGAGTACATACGCAAAGCGGATGCGGCGGCACGAGCACGAGACGATCCGACGGACGGGGTTTGATTTTGTTTATGTTGTTGGTTTTGTAGACATTTGGATACATTGTATGTTCGGATATTTTTTTTAGGCTTAATTGCACTTTGCTACCCTCAACTATTACCATTTTTCAACTTTGTACCCTAAACTATTTTTTGTAACAATTTGGTACCCAGATGTTATTTTGGACTAAAATGCCCCTACCCCTACCCCTAACCCTCGCCCCCTGCACGCTCCGGCCGCCCCCCTGCTCACTCCGGCCGCCCCCCCTCCCCTGCTAGCTCCGCCCCCCCCCCCCGCCCCCCACCCCCCCCTGCTCAGTCCGGCCGCCCGCCCGCCCCCGCCTCTCCCCTAGGCCGCGGCAGCACGGGAGGAGGGGGGCTGGAGAGGGAGGGCGGGGCGGGAGGCGGGGCATGGGGTGGCCGAAGGTAGCAGGGGGGGTGGGGGGCGGGGGGGCGGAGCTAGCAGGGGGGTGGGGCGGCCAGAGCTAGCAGGGGGGGTGGCCGGAGTGGGGAAGGGGGTGGAGGGAAAGAAGAGGGAAGGGCATTTTCGGAATTTTTGAAAAATTAGGTATCAAGTTGAAAAAAAATAATAGTTGAGGTACCAATTTGTTACGAAAAAAAGTTTATGGTATCAAGTTGAAAAGGCGGAATAGTTGAGGGTAGC
This sequence comes from Iris pallida, assembly GCA_029216955.1. NCBI lineage: Eukaryota > Viridiplantae > Streptophyta > Magnoliopsida > Asparagales > Iridaceae > Iris > Iris pallida. The sequence continues at coordinate 30,207 of JANAVB010018880.1, read as the reverse complement.
AAAGTGCAATTAAGCCTTTTTTTATGTTTGGATAATTTAATGTTGGATATTGGATATATTGTGTTGGTAATATTTTGTTGGATATTGGATACGTTGGATATTGGTGTCGGATATGGATATTTTGCATATGGATATATGGTGTTGGATATTGGATACGTTGGATATTCGTGTTGGATATGGATATATGGTGTTGTATATGGATATTTTGCATGTTTGATATTGTGTTGGATGTGTTGTATAAACAGGAAAGAGTCTGTTTGCAGTATTTTTTTTTCAAAAATTAGCAGTTAGCGACGGACTAGTGACCACTCAGCGACGGATAGTCCGTCGCTAACTGGAGAAACTGAGGTTAGCGACGGAGTGGCGACGGACTATCCGTCGCTACCTGGAGCATTTCAATAAAGCGACGGATTGGCGACGGACGATCCGTCGACCTGATGCTGTTTGATGTCCAAAAATTTTAGCTTTCGCGACGGATTGGCGACTAACTTACGGCGGACTGGCGACCACTCAGCGACGGATTATCCGTCGCTAACTGGAGAAACTGAGGTTAGCGACGGAGTGGCGACGTAAAATCCGTCGCTACCTGGAGCATTTCAATAAAGCGACGGATTGGCGACGGACGATCCGTCGAACTGATGCTGTTTGATGTCCATAAATTTTAGCATTAGCGACGGATTGGCGACTAACTTACGGCGGACTGGTGACAAAGTCCCGACGGACTATCCGTCGCTAACTGTAGGAATTTAATGTATCGACGGATTGGCGACGTAATATCCGTCGCTACCTGGAGAATTTTACATTGAGCGACGGTTTAGCGACGGAATGTCCGTCGGTAATTGGGTATCAGAAAATCTTTGATACGCTTTTGCCGACAAATTTACGACGGATTAGCGACGGATATTGGGTATTAGAAAATCACTGATACGGTTTTGCCGACTCGTTAGCGACGGAGTTTTCCGTCGCTAACCCTATATCCTGATACATGTTTTGACGAAAGCTAGTCGGTAATCCGTCGCTATATATATTTAAATGCGCCGACGGTATTCCGTCGCTAAGTCGTCGCTGAGCGACGGAGTAGCGACGGATATGTTTTAGCGACGAGGTTATTCCCGACGGCTGTTTTACCAAAATATCCGTCGGTATTTATTTTTGGCGACGGACTACCGACGGATAAGGCCGTCGGTAAATCCATGTATTTTGGTAGTGAAGAGGGCGTATCCGATTCCCAACATCTGGTATCAGAGATTTGGAGGTTTTGACAACCTTGTCTACGGAGCAGATGAACACTCGTATGATCACCCTCACAGAGGAAAATTCGACGATTTAGAAGCCAAGGATGGAGGATCTACTCTGGTACAAGGACTTGCATGGTCCGTTGGAGGGCGACAACGCAAAGCCAATGGATAAGGCTGCTGAAAACTGAAAACGACTGGATCGAAAGGTCGTTGGATTCATCCGCCAATGGTTGGAAGATTCAGTGTTTCACCATGTGTCCATGGAGAGTTCAACAAAAGCATTATGGGAGAAGCTGTATTCGTTGTACTAAAGGAAGATGGTTGGCAACAAGACATTTTTATTCGCCAACTGGTCAACTCGCAGTACACGAGGTTCAGGATATCATCAATCAGCTGTCTGTGATGAATATGGTGATTGATGATGAGCTTCATGCCCTACTGCTCTTGAGTTCTCTGCCGGAAAGCTGGGAGATGTTGGTGGTGTCGGTAAGCAACTCCGCGTCTGATGGAGTTGTCACGATGGAGGCAGTCAAAAGTAGCTTGTTGAATGAGCAGGACCGGCACAAGCAAGTGGAATCGTTGTAGGAGTCCGCTCTGGTGACTTCCTACAGGAAGGGAATACCCAATTCACAGACGAGGACATGGGGGAGTTCTTGAAATCTTACGATTGTGGACCGCAAGTAGGGCTGCTATCACTGTAGCGAAAGGGGTCATATCAAGAGGAACTGCATGAAAATCAAAGCTGAGAAGGCAAAAGGCAAGGACGATCAGGAGGATCTCACAGCAATGGAAGATATTATTATCGCAGCAACCAACGCAGAGTAACCTTGTGGCATGTGTCATGACGGCGACTGGGTCATGGACACGGAGACGTCGTATCATGCCACTCTACATAGGAGGATCTTCACGTCATACCACGGCGGTAGGTTTGGACGTGTGAAATGGACGACAAGGGGACAACTGCAGTTGTAGGCATCGATAATGTGCACTTGACAACGGAGCTCGGTGAGAAGTTCGTTCTCAAGGGTGCACAACACGTACCGAGTTTGCGCTATAACTTGGTTTCGGTAGGGAGGCTGGCAAACACTACTAAAATATAAGGTTTTAGCGACGGCACTATCTGTCGAAAATCCGTCGGTAATTCCCATTACCGACGGATTTTCGACGGATACGGGCTGAAAACATTCGTCGAAAATAACCTCGTCGCTAAAACTAGCTCGTCGCTAGTCCGCCGCTCTGCGACTAATCAGCGACGGATTTTCGTTGGCAAAATAAAAACTTTTAGCGACGGCGTACCGACGGCTTTCCGTCAACTACGACAGTTTAAATTTTAAATATATTCATAAAATTAGCGACAGAAAAGTTGTCGCTAAAGCGTCGCTAAACGTGTATCTGAGGGTTTCTGATACGCAATATCCGTCGCTCAAAGCGTCGCCATCCTCGACGGATTAGCGGCGGAAGAGCGACGGATAATACTTCGCCACCCTTCTGGAAATCTTCCATATATTCCAGAATATAAGCGACGGAACGTCCGTCGCTCTTCCGTCGCATAATTTTTCCAGAAATAGGCCGATGGACAATCCGTCAGGAAATCGTCGCTAACTGCAAATGTCAGTCGGTAACCCGTCGGTAGTCCGTCGCTACCTGCAAAAGTCCGTTGGCAAGCCGTCGGTAATCCGTCGCTAACTGAAATATTTTTGAATTTTTTTTTCAAGAAAGAGACTATTCCCTGTAATATAACATATTCAGCATCCACTGTACACAAATATAACATATCCGACATCCAATATATCCAACAAATATCCATATTGCCAACACAATATCTCTAAACATCCAATATATCACAACATACACAAAAAATATCCAACACAATGACCAACAAAATATCCAACACAATATCCAACACACTATCCCAACATACATAGCAAAATATCCAAACATAAACAACCCAATACAAATACGAAGGCTCAATCTGGTTGCGTTGAGACATGTACCATTCTATCAGCCACTTTACAAAATATCCAAACATAAACAATCCAACACAATACCTCAGAAAAGACCGCAAGTCAGACGATGAATCCTCACAGCCAGGGATCATAGTTGCGTTGAAGCATGTACCATTCTATCAGCCACTTTGCATACGAAGGCTCAATCTGGTTGAGATCTTCTGTAGGGACTGGAGGGTCGGTCCCGATACTACTACTCTCTGACGGTTGCTCCTCCTTAACTTCAACCTTGGGAGCAATCTCTTCCCTGATGGTCATCGGTTCTTCCTTGACCTCGACCTTTGGTAACACCTCCTCCTTAAGAGTCACCGGCTCTTGTTTGACGACGGGGACTTTCTCCGTGTCGATCTCCAAGGGTTCCTTGCCTCGGCCCCTTCCTCGGCTAGCAGCACCACCTCGGGGAGTCTTGGGAGCCATCTCTCTGACAACAGAAATTTTTATATAGGGTAAAGAAATTTACTCAAATTATAAAATAAATAAGAAGTTTATCAAAATTTTCAGCCACATATGATATCCACCTCGGGGAGTCTTGTGAGCCTTCTCCTCTCCTCCACCATGGCTCTCGACCCATCTGCTCCTCCCTACTTCCCTTCTTCTTATTTGACTCTCTCAGCCACATATGATATCCAGCTCAAGTGTAGAGTCGGGGGAGAAGAAGTGGATAGAAAGAGGAGGGAGAACCAGCACAGCCGGCGGCATGACCTGGAGGAAGTACAGAGGTTTTGCTGGAGGTGTTGGCGATTTTTCCAGGATGGTGTTGAGGAGCAAGTGTAGAGTCGGCCGAATTCGGCCGACTCTACACTTGCTCCTCAACACCATCCTGGAAAAATTGCCAACACCTCCAGCAAAACCTCTGTACTTCCTCCAGGTCATGCCGCCGGCTGTGCTGGTTCTCCCTCCTCTTCCTGTCCACTTCTTCTCCCCCGACTCTATACTTGAGCTGGATATCATATGTGGCTGAGAGAGTCAAATAAGAAGAAGGGAAGTAGGGAGGATCAGATGGGTCCAGAGCATGGATGGAAGAGAACTAGAAAGCACTGAACCTTCCTGTTGTGAGAACTGTGAAGAGTGAGAAAGGAGAGGGGGGTCTTTGATTTTTGCGTTCATCATCATTAGAGGGAGCAGCACCGAAAAAGTTGTGACGTTGGTAGCATGAGAGAGTAAAAATCTGTATCACAAGACTAACAAAATTACTATGTAATCATGTACTCACCAATAACCGGATGTAACTGGAAATCTTTCATAATTCATTCTAGCATACATTAGTGGGAATCATCTATGTTCTGTACATATGGTGTAGTATACGTTCTTATCGAATCTAGTATCTGAAGAATGTAACAGAATCAAGATGAACTCACATAATGTAATACTAAAACATCATCTACTACTATATAAGATATAGTGATAGGTTGTCGTATCATCATTGCCGAGGGATGAGGGTCGGAGGACAGTCAACTTTATCTACGGCTACATAGTTTCTGCCTCGCCAGTCGAATGGCTGCAGGGACTATGTCCTGATCACCATGTCGTACCGTAGATTAATGCAAATGGAGGTAGAGCTGGAGCCAAAATACAGAATCCAAATACAAAATACAGAATCCAATCCCTGGGTTCGCCGAAAATACAAAAATAAAGATTGACACACAGTTCTAATTCATATGTGTTTTAAGTGTGAGAACGGATGGCTCAGAACACAACCCAAAGTTCATTCTAGCATACATTAGTGTGAATCATCTATGTTCTGTACATATGGTGTAGTATACGTTCTTATCGTATCTAGTATCTGAAGAATGTAACAGAATCAAGATGAACTCACATAATGTAATACTAAAACATCATCTACTACTATATAAGATATAGTGATAGGTTGTCGTATCATCATTGCCGAGGGATGAGGGTCGGAGGACAGTCAACTTTATCTACGGCTACATAGTTTCTGCCTCGCCAGTCGAATGGCTGCAGGGACTATGTCCTGATCACCATGTCGTACCGTAGATTAATACAAATGGAGGTGGAACTGGAGCCAAAATACAGAATCCAAAATATAAAATACAGAATCCAATCCTTGGGTTTGCCGAAAATACAAAAACAAAGATTGACACACAGTTCTAATTCATGTGTTTTAAGTGTGAGAACGGATGGCTCAGAACACAACCCAAAGTTCATTCTAGCATACATTAGTGTGAATCATCTATGTTCTGTACATATGGTGTAGTATACGTTCTTATCGAATCTAGTATCTAGTATCTGAAGAATGTAACAGAATCAAGATGAACTCACATAATGTAATACTAAAACATCATCTACTACTATATAAGATATAGTGATAGGTTGTCGTATCATCATTGCCGAGGGATGAGGGTCGGAGGATAGTCAAGAATCCTTTGACAAAGGAGACCACCATGCTGTCAGGAACCTCTCACTCGAGCTCTACACGAAGGATGTCCACTTGAGCTCCGGGGTAAAGTTTTGGCTCGGAACAAGAATCTGTTGACGGAGCACATCCACCATGCTGTCAGAAAAAAATTGTAATAGTGAGAGACCCATCTGAGTAGGACGTATACTCTGATAATATCTCCTCCAACACTCAATTCCACTACTGATATCATTCTTGTAAAGGTGATCTCTCAGAGTATACGTCCTACTCAGATGGATCTCTCAGAGTATCCTCTCCGGTTGGTTGTCGTATCATCATTGCCGAGGGATGAGGGTCGGAGGACAGTCAACTTCATCTACGGCTACATAGTTTTTGCCTCGCCAGTCGAATGGCTGCAGGGACTATGTCCTGATCACCATGTCGTAGTCCAATATAATCCAGAGATTGACACAGTACTAATTCATCTATGTAGTCCAATACAAATAGTCTAATACAAAAATAACCCAATACAAATAGTCCAATACAAATAAGTTCAGTAATAGCTAATGAGAACCACGCAGCTCACGCAAACGCTCAGTGATACGATCACGCAACCACCTCGAATAAGTAGGATCGACGGCGTTAGGAGAGATGTAGTCCCTTGCAAGTGCTGTATGAATAGAACTCCCGATCTTACTAGCTATCGGTGCTGGATGAATAGAACTCCCGGTCTCACTAGCTACCGGTGCCACTTCCTCCTTAACATTAGGAGGAGCCACCTCAGCATTCAGTATTTCTCTCAAACGATGTGCCGCTCCTCGGGTCATGGGTGCCATCTGGTAAGATCGAGAAATGAAGAGAGAATGTGGCTACTGTCATGAAGAGAAGGGATATTAGTTGGTGTCAGTCCTACAATCAATGAGGACATGGGTACTGTTTTGAGTGTTCAGTTGTATGAGTGTCCTGTGTTGGTGTCTTTGGATCAGTAAAATGAGGGTGTATTATGAGTTAGTATTTTATTAGCAATTAGGATACATGAGTTAGAGAGGTCAGTAATCCAAGTATCAGAGTTAGTGATCAGTTGTATGAGATTAGAGGATGGAGCACTTGGAGCTTGGGGATTTTTAGATCTTGGAGCCATTTTTATTAGAAATCCATCTCCCAATAGGTATATACATTGTCAACCCTCTAAATTGTATTAAATAGTGTAGAGGCATCAAATAAGAACCCCATGCAATAGGGTTGCCAATGGTGAGGAGTTTTGACTCTTTTTCTTCCATTTGAGGGCTTTCTTCTTTGTATTTCGACCTATTTTGCCAAACTGTATCGGTATCGGTCAGTATCAGTCCGATACCAATTCCGATTCCGATACCGATTTCGATACCCCCTTCCCCCGATCCGATACTCATAGGATTGGTCCGATCCGAAACCACCTATACCCCCTCCCCCGATCCGATACACCGATTCGAAACCACCGATACTCATAGGTGTCACGCCCCAGAACCAGAATACTGGAGAGCGGGGGACAGACACAGCCAGCTACGTACATTGAAGTGAATCTCACATCGCAATACGGTCACGGCTGTCTAGATGCATGAGGGTTTACTACAAGCCATCAGTCTCTTAAGGTCAATAGCAAGCCTAGTGTCTCAATCTCAAGCAACAAGTAGATATAACAAGATGGTAGATCATCAGACATACAAAGTAAGGCGTCACATACATTACATATTCTGATGATCATGAAGCTAGTACAAAATACGAAGACTAGCAAGAGTTTAAGTCATACATGATCAACCCTAGGATTTGTCAATCATGCTACAGCCCGTAGGCAGACAGAAAGTAAAGTTGCAAACGAGCTAACACTTGCTCGGTGGCTAAACGCCTCAAAAGAATATTTTTACAAGGAAGTGGGGGAGCAAAATAAAAACCCACTCGTTGCCGGGATTCCTTCTAGTGTTCACCATCTGGCAGGAAGGTTGGGAGATCCTCGGTAGCTGCTCCGAAATCTGGCCATACAAAACCAGCTGGGTCAGACCCCAGAAAGAGCAAGTACCACAAAGGGGGCTTCACTTAAGAACTAAAACCAGCATGTCAGCACATAAATTATAGGTGAAATAACATAAGACATGAGTTAAAGAAAACAGGATGATAAACGATAAGATAACTAGAGGACTATTCCGGTACCCAAGTTACAACCCGTAAACCAAACAAGGACCGGGGTTGTAACCCTTCACCTGAACAGAACTTAGCCTCGAACCAATTATCGATAAAGTAAAGCATAGACAAGCATGTCCGGAGATATCCATGCACTGGATCTAGGCAAGACTAAATAAGGTAGGACTCCATCCATCATTCACGGCCAAGCAAAGAGTACGGCTTGATACTTAACTAACTAGGGTTATCACAAGCTTAGTTACTAGCAAGATGCAATGAGGTACGCCTACGGCCACAAGCCCTGCAGACTATCCAGGTTATCCATACGCAAGGTTCAAGCTGAGAGTTATCATGCCTTGTTAGGTGACTTGGATGCAACACATGACAGTGTGCATATTAATCGTTTCATGTAGTGCCCCACATAGCAGTGAGCTGGAAATGTGCCCTACTCGTCGGTAGGCTACAAGTCCATCAAGGAAGGCGCCCAGATAACGGGATTGCTTGTAGCCGGAATCCCTCTCTATATGCTCTACTTGATCAATCTAGTCATTAACCTAGTCAGATTCGAAATGAATCCCTGACCGTGGTAAGCAGGGATACATGTCCTAGACATGATGCGAGACAAGACTGGTTGCTTATACAAGCATATTCAATACAATCACCCACGGTGTCAAGAATTCACTTAGCATGTCAGGTTAGCTGTCGCAACAGCGTATCACCGTTATCATGTCGGGTTGCTTATCAAGATTACTTATCAAGGCAAGGGTGCGTCACAACGGACCACCATCAAGAATTATCATGTTAAATTACTTGTCAAGAGTGCACCACGACGGGTCACTAATCATGCAAGGCAAGTAGGGTCAGGTCCAGTTGCGCCTAAACATCAGGCTGCGCTCAAGTCAGGCTACGCTCAAGTCAACATACGCTCAGGTCAGCATACGCTCAGGTCAGCATACGCTCAGGCAGTATACGCTCAGTCAGCGTACGCTCAGACAGCATACGCTCAGTCAGCGTACGCTCAGGCAGTATACGCTCAGGCAGCATACGCTCAGTCAGCATACGCTCAGGCAGCATACGCTCAGTCAGCGTACGCTCAGGCAGCATACGCTCAGGCAGTATATGCTCAGTCAGCGTACGCTCAGTCAGCGTACGCTCAGGCAGCATACGCAAGACATACGCTTCCAAAAGGCAGCGTATGAGGTCCATACGACTCCTTGTCACCCAAGTCAGCGTATGCAAGACATACGCTTTCCAAAAGGCAGCGTATGAGGTAGACTGCGCTGCGTTAAAGAGCGCGCGCAGCTCAGTGGCGCAAGCTAAAAAGCTCGCGCACTTCTCACTGTCTTCTCCAAAACAGCAAGAACTCTATGGTTTGAACCTAAAACTTCAAAAGTCCATAACTTGGTCAAAACAAGTCCAAATCTAACTTTTCAAAGGTCAAAATTGGATGGAATAAAATTTTTTACAACATGGAACCATCAAAACTTGAAAACAAAGAAGTTTGATCGATCAAAACCATCAAAATCTGAAAATAATTAATTTCTAGATCTACAAAAAAGTAAAGCCTCAAAATGGAAAATGACAAGTTCTAATGTGTCTTAGAAACATGAGGAGAAGCTAATGGAATAATAAAAATGGGCTCTCTTGTGGAAGCAAGTTGCACTTGCCTAAGGGGTGTTCTTGGTTGGTGGTGGGTTTAATGGAGAAGGAAGAAGAGTTAATGAGAAAGTGGTGGAGAGAGAAAAGTTAGGTGGGTTATAAAGGGGGAAGGTGGTGGGTTTAACATGATGAACCAAAGAATAAACCAAGCCATCCCAAAATAAACCAAGTTAAACCATTACATGCTATGATGAACCTAATCAAGATTAAACTGAAATTAGCTAGCCAGGCAGGAAAATAAAAATACATGTCAGGATTTCGTATACGTATACTGGAAATACGTAGAACGAAAAACGGGGGTGACAACTCTACCCACCTTAAAAGAATTCCGTCCTCGGAATTTAATCAAGAGGCTAGAGATGTCGAGCAAGCTATATCAATTGCAGACAATATAGGACTAGCAGTCAATCAAGCAATCATTCATGCAAGCAAGGAACTTAAGCATAAGGCATAAGAAAGACATTATATCTTACGAGTCAAACAGGTCGGGATATCATGATCGGATATCATCCTCACGCTCCCATGTTGACTCACCCAAAGAGTGATGACCCCAAGCAACACGGACTAACTTGATAGTCTTGTTCTTGAGTATCTTCTCCCTCCGGTCCAATATGGATACGGGTCTCTCCTCATACGAAAGGTTGGTACCAACAACCAATTCCGAATGATCAAGGACATGACTCGGATCCGGGATATACCATCGTAATTGGGATACATGGAAGACGTCATGCACCTCACGTAACGACAGTAGAAGAGCGAGACGATAGGACACATCACCTACTCGCTCAAGGATATCAAACGGCCCTATATACCTAGGACTGAGCTTTCCCCGTACGCCGAATCGAATGACGCCACGGGTAGACGAGATCCTAAGGAATACGTGGTCGCCGACAGAAAATTCAAGGGGACGCTGATGAGAATCGGCCCAATGACGCTGGCAATCTTGGGCAACTCGAAGATGATCTCTGACTTGTTTGACCACCTCAATAGTCCGCGTCACCATCTCTGGTCCAAGCATTTGCCTCTCACCTATATTGTCCCAAGCTAAAGGAGATCTGCACTTCCTGCCGTACAAGGCCCCGAAAGGTGCCATCTGGATACTAGCCTGGAAACTGTTATTGTACGAAAACTCTACGAGATGCAGGTGATCTTCCTACGAACCACCGAAGTCGAGTATACATGACCGCAGCATGTCTTCAAGAGTCTGGATCGTGCGTTCTGACTGACCATCTGTCTGCGGATGGTAGGCTGAACTGAACTTGAGACGAGTCCCCAAACTCTCTTGAAGACTTTGCCAAAAGTGCGAGGTGAATCTTGAATCTCTGTCGGACACAATACTGACTGGCACTCCATACAATCTGACTATCTGCCTGAGGTACATCTCTGCAAGCTGATCCGTCGACTGGCCGATTCTGAAAGAAAGAAAATGAGCTACCTTCGTGAGACGATCAACTATAACCCAGATGGCATCTCTCCCAGCTGGGGATCTAGGTAATCCAGTTACAAAATCCATGGTAATGTGCTCCTATTTCCATTCTGGGATCGGTAAAGGTTGAAGAAGTCCAGCTGGTCTCTGATGTTCAGCCTTAACTTGTTGGCAAACTAAACAACGAGAGACAAACCGGGCTATCTCCCTCTTCATGCCATTCCACCAAAAATGCTGCCGAATATCACGATACATCTTCGTACCGTCGGGATGAATTGAATACTGAGAACTGTGAGCCTCTGCCATGATCTCCTGTCTGATATCACCACTGGGTACACAAAGACGCCTCCCATGTCGGAGTGTACCATCTTCATGAATGCATAACTCTGGTCTCTGTCCTGCCGCACATTCTGCCCTAAGCCGCTGAAGCTTAGAGTCCGTGGACTGAGCTAACTTGATCCTCTCAACTATACTGAACTGAACTTGCATACTGGCCATCAATGCCATACTGGAAGGAAGAACAACTTCAATACCCATCTTCTGAAGATCTGCTAACAACTCTGGCTGCGCCGTTAGAAAATAAACTCCGGCTCTCCTGCTCAATGCATCTGCTACCACGTTGGCCTTCCCAGGATGATACTGCAAGCCGAGGTCATAATCCACAAGTAGCTCTAGCCATCTCCTCTGACGCATATTAAGATCCTTCTGGGTAAACACATACTTCAGACTCTTGTGGTCGGTGAAAATCTCCACCCGATCTCCAAACAAATAATGTCTCCAAAGTTTCAATGCAAAAACTACGGCTGCTAACTCCAGGTCATGGGTTGGGTAATTCCTTTCATGGTCACGAAGTTGACGTAACGCATAAGCGATTACCTTACCATGCTGCATCAAGACACATCCTAATCCCTTGTCGGATGCGTCGCAATAAACTGAAAATCCTTCCGTCCCGTCGGGAAGAGTGAGAATGGGGGCCATCATCAATCTCCGCTTCAACTTCTCAAATGAACTCTGACACTCTGCTGTCCAAGCAAACTGTACATCCTTATGGGTCAACTGCGTCAGTGGTGCTGAAATTCGAGCAAAGTCTGACACAAAACGTCGGTAATAGCCGGCCAATCCGAGGAAACTCCGAACTTCTGCAACGGTACTAGGTACTGGCCATGTCTCTATAGCCACTATCTTCTGGGGATCAACTTCCACTCCACCTCTGGTGATGATATGACCCAAGTACGAGATACGATCCAACCAAAACTCGCACTTACTGAACTTCGCGTACAACTGGTACTCCCTGAGAATCTGAAGAACTACACGAAGATGCTGCTCATGCTCTGCCTCGTTCTCGCTATAGACTAAGATGTCGTCTATGAACACTATCACAAACTGGTCCAAATAGGGCATGAAGATACGATTCATGAGGTCCATAAATACGGCCGGCGCATTGGTCGCTCCAAATGGCATAACAAGGAACTCCCAATATCTATACCTCGATCTGAATGCTGTCTTCGGGATGTCCTGCTCTCTGACTCTAATCTGATGGTACCCTGACCGCAAGTCAATCTTAGAGAATACTGCCGCTCCCTTGAGCTGATCAAATAAATCATCTATCCTTGGTAAAGGATATCTGTTCTTAATGGTTACAGAGTTCAAGGTACGATAATCAACACATAATCTTGACGTACCATCCTTCTTCTTCACAAGAAGCATCGGAGCTTCCCAAGGTGATCCGCTAGCACGAATGAATCCCTTGGTTCTAAGTTCTTCAATCATCTTGTACAGGACCTCCAACTCTGATGGTGCCATCCTATAGACTCTCTCTGACACTGGTGCCGTCCCTGGAATCAAGTTGATAGTGAACTCTATCTCTCTCTGGGGGCATACCTGGAAGCTCTTCGGGAAATACGTCAGAAAACTCTTCTACAACTCTGGGAAACTGAACTGCTGCTGCTACAGCCATCCGCAATGCTGGAAAAGAAGGTTCTACTCTGTCTCGAGAAAATGAAAACTCTGGCTCACCGGGAACACTAAAAATAATCTTGCCGACATGGCAATCTATTCTAGCATACTGGTCCCGCAACCAATCCATTCCTAGGACTACATCGTAATCGGCCATCGGGAACTCTATCAGCCTAGAGGAAAACTCTCTACCGCTGACTACGATTCGACACGAGGAAAACACCCTATCTACACCCACAAGTCCGTTACCAGTAAGTATATTGAGCCTTACTGATAATGACTCGGGCTCCAGTCCTATCCGTGTCGCGAATCGTGCAGACATAAATGAATGCGATGCACCTGAATCAAATAATACTGATACAGGAAAAGAGTTGACGAGAATGGTACCTGCCACCACCTCACCTGATGCCAACTCCTCCTCTACGGTCAAAGCCATCGCTTGACCGTGCCCTCTGGGTACTGGTCTCCTCTGCTGGAAACCTCTCTGGCGGTTCTGAACCTGAGCTTGGACCTGGGCATACTGTTGCGGTCGCTGCTGCTGGAATGCCTGAGCCTGAGGCGGCAATGGCCTCGGAGGCTGATACTGTTGCTGCTGCACTGGTGCTGGTCCCCTCACCGAGGGACTAGTCTGGGACGATGAGGATGAACCGGCTCTCTGTGGGCAGGACCCTATCATGTGATCCGGTGCCCCACAAGCCAAACACAATCCTTGTGCTCGGCGATATTCTGACACTACATGCCCTGGCTTCCCACAATGAGTGCAGCCCATTGTGGAAGACTGCCTCCGCTTCTGCTGCTGAGGATACGTCGGAGTCGAATGCTGAACCGACGTAACTGATGCTGCCCTCCTCGGAGCTCCAATGGTCAAGGCCCTAGCTGCGGGGGCTGGGGCTGAAGACTGGATCATCTGACCATGGGATCGCTTCCGTCCTCCAGTTCTGTCTATAATTCTCTGCGAGGTATACTCATGCCTCTTAGCTGCCCACGAAACAGCATCAAAGGTCTGATGCTCAAACTGCTCCACTGCTAGAATGATCTCTAGGTGGAGTCCCTGCTGGAACCGCTGCGCTCGATCAAACTCGGTTGCCACCAAAGTGGGAGCAAACCGACTCAGTCTTGAAAACTCGGCCGCATATCAATCGACCGTCCTGCTCATCTGCCTGAAATTGGTGAACTTCGTCTGTAAGTCATGCCGAGCCACAGCATCGAAGTACTTGATCTGAAACTTGTCACTGAATACCGCCCACGGGACAGGCGTTGCCAATCCAACCGCTATCATCGCCCACCAGGTGCGGGCTAGGTCCAATAACTGTAGACGCACCACAGCTACCTTCTCTCCTTCTGGAGTCTTGGCTGCATCTAAGATAATCTCAATGTCTTGGAGCCACGCATCAGCTGCAATAGCATCTTCACTCCCATCAAAGAAGGGAGGGTTGAGGCGCTTGAAACTGCTAGCCGTACTGTTCCCTTGATAACCAACACGGTCCATGGCATCCTGTACTGCCTGGTGCAGGGCATCACCCCGACGATCTTGAGATGCAAGCAATGTCCTGATGAGACCCACCAAGGTGCCATCGTCAGGCTCTGCAGGCTGGACTGGCTGAACTGGGGGCTCGGGGTCCCCGTAATGCATGACTCGGGAGGCCACTCCAGAGTACTGGGCTTGGTCTCCAGGTTGCTGCTGGTCCACTGGAGGTGCTCCGTCTTGCTGATCGGTAGGACCAGGAACAATACCGCTGAAGGAAACGACATAGGGAACAATAAGAAAGGACCATGATAGATCGAGGATATAAACATGTGATCAGGTCAAGGATTCTGAAGGATCAGAAGGCACGAATAGAGATCAAGGGCGAGTGCTGATTGAGACATCTATCCGGTAAACCCTCACACATCTTGATCGACAAGACCTGCATGGACCACCACTTAAACCGTGTCACGCCCCAGAACCAGAATACTAGAGAGCGGGGGACAGACACAGCCAGCTACGTACATTGAAGTGAATCTCACATCGCAATACAGTCACGGCTGTCTAGATGCATGAGGGTTTACTACAAGCCATCAGTCTCTTAAGGTCAATAGCAAGCCTAGTGTCTCAATCTCAAGCAACAAGTAGATATAACAAGATGGTAGATCATCAGACATACAAAGTAAGGCGTCACATACATTACATATTCAGATGATCATGAAGCTAGTCATACAAAATACGAAGACTAGCAAGAGTTTAAGTCATACATGATCAACCCTAGGATTTGTCAATCATGCTACAGCCCGTAGGCAGACAGTAAGTAAAGTTGCAAACGAGCTAACACTTGCTCGGTGGCTAAACGCCTCAAAAGAATATTTTTACAAGGGAGTGGGAGAGCAAAATAAAAACCCACTCGTTGCCGGGATTCCTTCTAGTGTTCATCATCTGGCAGGAAGGTTGGAAGATCCTCGGTAGCTGCTCCGAAATCTGGTCATACAAAACCAGCTGGGTCAGACCCCAGAAAGAGCAAGTGCCACAAAGGGGGCTTCACTTAAGAACTAAAACCAGCATGTCAGCACATAAATTATAGGTGAAATAACATAAGACATGAGTTAAAGAAAACAGGATGATAAACGATAAGATAACTAGAGGACTATTCCGGTACCCAAATTACAACCCATAAACCAAACAAGGACCGGGGTTGTAACCCTTCACCTGAACAGAACTTAGCCTCGAACCAATTATCGATAAAGTAAAGCATAGACAAGCATGTCCGGAGATATCCATGCACTGGATCTAGGCAAGACTAAACAAGGTAGGACTCCATCCATCATTCACGGCCAAGCAAAGAGTACGGATTGATACTTAACTAACTAGGGTTATCACAAGCTTAGTTACTAGCAAGATGCAATGAGGTACGCCTACGGCCACAAGCCTTGCAGACTATCCAGGTTATCCAGACGCAAGGTTCAAGCTGAGAATAATCATGCCTTGTTAGGTGACTTGGATGTAACACATGACAGTGTGCATATTAATCGTTTCATGTAGTGCCCCACATAGCAGTGAGCTGGAAATGTGCCCTACTCGTCGGTAGGCTACAAGTCCATCAAGGAAGGCGCCCAGATAACGGGATTGCTTGTAGCCGGAATCCCTCTCTATATGCTCTACTTGATCAATCTAGTCATTAACCTAGTCAGATTCGGAATGAATCCCTGACCGTGGTAACCAGGGATACATGTCCTAGACATGATGCGAGACAAGACTGGTTGCTTATACAAGCATATTCAATACAATCACCCACGGTGTCAAGAATTCACTTAGCATGTCAGGTTAGCTGTCGCAACAGCGCATCACGGTTATCATGTCGGGTTGCTTATCAAGATTACTTATCAAGGCAAGGGTGCGTCACAACGGACCACCATCAAGAATTATCATGTTAAATTACTTGTCAAGAGTGCATCACGGCGGGTCACTAATCATGCAAGGCAAGTAGGGTCAGGTCCAGTTGCGCCTAAACATCAGGCTCTGCTCAAGTCAGGCTACGCTCAAGTCAACATACGCTCAGGTCAGCATACGCTCAGGTCAGCATACGCTCAGGTCAGCATATGCTCAGGTCAGCATACGCTCAGGTCAGCATACGCTTAGGCAGCGTACGCTCAGTCAGCGTACGCTCAGGCAGCATACGCTCAGTCAACGTACGCTCAGTCAGCGTACGCTCAGGCAGCATACGCTCAGTCAGCATACGCTCAGTCAGCGTACGCTCAAGCAGCATACGCTCAGTCAGCGTACGCTCAGGCAGCATACGCTCAGGCAGCATACGCTCAGTCAGCGTACGCTCAGTCAGCGTACGCTCAGGCAGCATACGCAAGACATACGCTTCCAAAAGGCAGCGTATGAGGTCCATACGACTCCTCGTCACCCAAGTCAGCGTATGCAAGACATACGCTTTCCAAAAGGCAGCGTATGAGGTAGACTGCACTGCGCTAAAGAGTGCGCACAGCTCAGTGGCGCAAGTTAAAAAGCTTGCGCACTGCTCACTGTCTTCTCCAAAACAGCAAGAACTCCATGGTTTGAACCTAAAACTTCAAAAGTCCATAACTTGGTCAAAACAAGTCCAAATCCTACTTTTCAAAGGTCAAAATTGGGTGGAATAAAATTTTCTACAACATAGAACCATCAAAACTTGAAAACAAAGAAGTTTGATAGATCATAACCATCAAAATCCGAAAATAATTAATTTCTAGATCTACAAAAAGCAAAGCCTCAAAATGGAAAATGACAAGTTCTAATGTGTCTTAGAAACATGAGGAGAAGCTAATGGAACAATAAAAATGGGCTCTCTTATGGAAGCAAGTTGCACTTGCCTAAGGGGTGTTCTTGGTTGGTGGTGGGTTTAATGGAGAAGGAAGAAGAGTTAATGAGAAAGTGGTGGAGAGAGAAAAGTTAGGTGGGTTATAAAGGGGGAAGGTGATGGGTTTAACATGATGAACCAAAGAATAAACAAAGTCATCCCAAAATAAACCAAGTTAAACCATTACATGCTATGATGAACCTAATCAAGATTAAACTGAAATTAGCTAGCCAGGCAGGAAAATAAAATACATGTCAGGATTCCGTATACGTATACTGGAAATACGTAGAACGAAAAACGGGGGTGACAATAGGAATGGTCTGATCCGAAACCACCGATACCCCCCACCCCCTCCCCTATCCCGTCGGACATCTAGGGGTGTAAAATGGACAAAGTAGTCCGTTGTCCGTACGTGTCCGGCTCGATAAATGGTTCGACCGCGGAACGTCCGATTCATTAACGAACAAAACTTGGACATTTTTTTTGGTCCGATTAAAAATCGAATCCGGACACGGTCATATCCATGTCCGGTCCGAATTCGTCCGCGAACAGTCCGATAGTGGAGACTCCTTTTGGTTTTGTATCAATTACGTCAAAATATTTTGGTTTTGCACCAAGTTTTTGTCGTCCCGTCTCGATTTTTGTTATCATTTTACTATTGTTTGTTGTATTCTATAACCTTCAATTGTATTTTCTTTCAACTAGATTTTTTGAACCAACTATTAAGGTATCTTGATAAAATAATAACTTTTGGTAATATATTTAATTTGTCGGCGGACCGTCCGATTGAATTAACAAACAGTGGTTGTCTGTGTTCGTCCGGCCCGAACTTGAACAATGAACTGTCCGTGTCCGTCCGTACGAACTCATTTTCATTAATGGACCGAACACGGACAGTGGACTGTCCGTGTCCGTCCGGTCTGTTTACACCCCTACGGACAGCAAACCCCCCTCGCCCTACCACACTCCCCCAAGACAGCAAACCCCCACCAACCCCCTCCCCCCCGACAGCAAACACCCACCCCCCTCCTCCTCACCTCCCGACAGCAAACACCCACCCCCTCCCCCTCACCCCCTCCCCCTCACCCCGTCCCGCACCCAACACCATCCACCCCCGCTCCCTCCCTCCCCCCATCACCGCCGGCCCCCGCAAAAGCCGGCCCACCCCCACCTGAAACCCTACCCCTGCCCCAAAACCCTAAACCCTACCCTGCCCCCCGCCCTCAACAATCTCCCCCCCCACCCCGCTGGCCGCAGCGACAGCCGACCCCCCCCACCAACCCGAAACCCTAAACAGAGAGAGAGAGGGGGGGAGAGAGCACATACCTGAGAGAGAGATATCCTGTCGGAGAGAGCTTCGTCGGAGAATGTGACCCGTCGGAGATAGCTCGTCGGAGAGAGAGAGAGAGAGAGAGAGAGTGAGAGCGAGAGAAGATGGAGAGGGAGGAGAGAGAGAGGGAAGAGAGAGAGTTTTTTGGGGGGAATGAAAAATCTTCCCCCCGTCGGTCAATTTAAGTTAGGTTACAGTATTTAGCGACGGATTACCGACGGATAAATCCGTCGGTAGGTAGCGCTAAATACCAACTAGATTACCGACGGAACATCCGTCGCCACATAGACGCTAATTTAGCGCGCCATTTATTTCACATTTTGTTGCCATAATGTGCGACATAGTAGCGATGGACATGAATCTGTCGCTAAGGTTTCGTCAAATTAGCAACGGACATGCGACCGATTTTGATACAAAAAAATCTATTACTTTCTGACAGTAGCCAGTCACAAGGTAGTCGCGAGGCCGTCGCTATGGCCGACGGATACGATCTATCGCTAATCCTCCGTCGCCAATTTGCTGTATTTTAGTAGTGAGATGATGGCTGTCGCAGTCTGTTTGGGAACAAATATTGGATGCTTGCGAAGGGTTTCCAACAGCTGGCTCGGGAAGATTTGTGTTGTGACATGTACAGGCTCAAGCCACTGAGATCTATAGGTAGGCCACAGACACCGGATGGAGGCTCGAGGGGTGCTCGACAGGAGGTGGATCGCCGAGAACTTGCTGAGAAGGGGCTTCTAGGTGCTTTGAGGGATACGGAGGATTCAGTTCGGCGAAAAAAAATGACGGATGGTGGTGAGTTAAAGATTGAGGGTCAGTCTATCGGTCCCATGACAGCTGGTCGGTCTCCAGGTGGGGGTTTGCTCTACGGATTCAGTTTTGACGATGGGTGGTTTACCAAAGCTTCACGGAGTGACATCGGTTTCAGCAGTTCGAAGCCAGGAAGGAGATCAAGGTTTACAACAAACTCAATCTGAGGCGGGAGCATCATCATTCATACAGTTCAGGAGTAGCTGTGGGTCATCGACGGCATGCACAGTGTGTGTTGTTCTTCTCGAGGACGTATGTGTATGGGAGAGCTTCAAGTTCAGACACGAAGGTGGGCAGGTTCCGGAGTTCGAATCTCAGGAGGACCGCACCGTCTGCTTGGTTGGGCCAGCCAAGGATAAAGAAGCTCGTCAGAACGTTAACACTTTCCGGTGAAAGACAGAAGTCAGGGACAGGCAGCCGTGACTTGCGGTGAGGCTGATCGTCAGGGACTTCGGTTTTGATCGTGTTATTGATATCAGCAGGATCCCAGTGGTGCAAGAGGTGCTACGCATGGCAGCTAATGTCGACGTGACGGTCGATGAGCTAGAGACGAAGGAAGATGCAAAGAAGCTCGGAGGATCGAAGATCAGTACTGATTATGTCGCATGACGACAGGCATGGAGTCCAGTTGAGGAGCCATGGGGTCAACACCCTCTCATCAGACTGGAGGGAGAGATTGTTGGAGTCCAGTCTGGATTTGGGAATAACATATTTATGGAGTCCAAATCTGATTAAATATTTGATTTAATTTGATTTGGATGTCCATAATTAGTACTGGACTATTATAGATATAATATGATTCTTATTGAGGGTTTTCTATTTAAGAGATTCTATTATAATCTAAAATAGGATGTTGATGGGCTATTTTAGGTGTAGTAGGATTCTTATTTAAGGACTTCCTATTTAAAAAATCCTATTATAACCTAAAATATGTTTTTCTCATCCTATATATATGGGGTGAGGGTGGAGGTACAAAGTAGAGCACAAAAGTGAAGATTCGAGGTGCTCGTCCACAAAAATCTAAGAGAAAGTTCCGCACTTTGCTCTTAGGACTCCGCCATCCAAGACAGAAGGAAGAAGAGATCTAATCGATGGGTCGTTAACTTCGGTTAGGGAGATTGCTGCGGGTTGGTGAGCGATTTCAATTGTAATTTTTCTTGTCTTCTTGAGTGTGGTGAGGAGGTTGAACATATTTGGGCAAAGGGTTCAACATTAGTTTTTGTCAATCTTGTAATTTCATCTGAGTTATAGAGATTTGAATTTGTCCAGGTAACGTAGTCACCGCCATATACTTGTCTTTATCTGTGCTTGGTGTCGTTAGACGGGGGTTGGTTATTTCAGGTGGGTTGGTCTAAATTTTCGCTGCGGCAACGTCTCAGACACGGTATCAGAACGCAAGAGGACGTATCTGATTTCCAACAGAGGCGACGAAGACTGAAATAATTTTAACCATTTTCGTCATCCCTAATTAAATTATCACGATTTTTTAAACTTTTAAATCCCTGTAATGAAATCTGAAACCACCAATAATCATTTCGAAAAAGAGGAAGCGAAGTTGTGTGAAAGAATATTTTTTTTTTGGTATTTAAAATGGTGTGTTGTCCTGACAAATTGTGTGCTATCTCCTAACAAAATTCCAACTTAGAGCATCTCCAACCCTATTGTGAGTTTGAAAATAATGGTTGCCACATAGGAATGACAACCATTTTTTCTTTAAGTACTTCTCCAATGCAAATGTGAAATAAAGTTTGGAGTTGACATGGCAATGACATGGCAAAGACAATGTGAAGTTGGTGTCTAGATCTAGACAATGCACTTCACAATGTCTTTATGTCCACATCATCATTTGTGAATAAAAATCTTTATAAAAGAAGTAGAAGAGTAAAAGTTGTCTTGAAAGTTGTAAAAAATTACTTTGTATTGTCTTCTCAATACTTTTGCATTGGAGATGACCTTTTAAACTCATTGTCATTTGTGAATGTAATCTTGCCACCTATACAAGATATTTGTCTTGTGTCCTATGCCACCTAAGATTCACAACACAAAATAAGACAATAGGGTTGGAGATGCTCTTAGACCATCTCCAATGGGGGTTTCTATCTTCCCAATTTCTATGGAAGAAATCCATTTTAGAAAAAACTTCTTCCAATGGTGATTTCTATTACCATTTCTATCCTATGTGGCAATGATGTAGGATAGAAATCCTCTAGGAGGGTTTCTACATGTAGAAACTCTCATAGAAATTCTCCTATCTCTCATGACAATTATTATTGGGCCCCACACCATTAAATTGTTCCTTTTACTATGTGACACATATGATAGAAATGAAGAACCATTGGAGAGCATTTTTGTATGTCTACAATTTTTATGTAGAAACTCTTCCAACTAGGATAGAAATTTCCTTAAAATACAATGCCAAGTAGGATAAGAACTCAATTTTAGAAATCACCATTGGAGATGGTCTTAGAGTGTATTGTCCTGATAGCTTTATCACTTTGTGTCTTGTCCTTAGTAATTTAAAATAAATAAGGGTTTGTTAACATCTAAGACAATGATATCATTTGATTGGCTGCATAATAGTTAGTTCTAGCAATTTTGACTAGAAATAATTTAGTATGTTCTTCTTAGGGCGTGTGTTTATTAATGCTATGCTTAGTTAATCTTTGTGATTGGTGAGGAAGCAGCAAGAATAAATAGTGTATTGCATCTCGGAACGTTTTTAAATTGTCAATAAATGAATAAGTGAATTTTTGTTTATTGAATTATAAAAGTTGGGTTTAGAGCATCTCCAACTCTATTGTCTTGTTTTGTGTTGTGTTGTGATGACTATGTAGCATGAGGCACAAGACAATGTCTTTTCTATGTGGCAAGATGATATTCACACAACACAATGAGATAAAAAAAAAGTGTTCTCCAATGCAAAAGTATTGAAAAGACAATAAAAATATTTTTTTCAACTTCCAAGGCAACTCCACTTCTCTTTTTATTTATAAATATTTATATTCATAATTGATGATGTGAATGCAAAGTCATTGCGAAGTGCATTGTCTACAAAGCTTAACTTTTGATACAGAAGGCTGTATCAAAGTTTTGATACAGCATCTGTATGACAGGTGGCCCCCTATATATATTTGCTTACACGGTTTACCAAAAAATAGGAGGGGCCCCACCTGTCATACAGAAGGCTGTATCAAATTTTGATACATCCTTTTGTATCAAAGTTTTTTCCGTCTAGATCTAGACAACCAACTTCACATTGTCCTTGCCATGTCATTGTCATGTTAACTTCATGATTTATTTTACATTTGTATTGGAGAAATTTTTTTGAAATAAAAAGTTGTCATTCATATGTGGCAACTATTTTTCATAAACTCACAATAGGGTTGGAGATACTCTTAGCCATGATTAGCTTATCAGAAATTTTCATATAGAGTGAAGAATTTTAACGATATTGTGAAAAAAGTAATAAGTTTGGGAAAATTACAATTGGGGTAACGAAACGACATCAGTGGTGGCGTGTGTTGCGCGAGCAGCCTATTCCTCCATCACACGCCATCACTCATGGAGTGTGGTGTGCCCCACTCAAGCTATTCCCCATCACACGCCATCACTCATGGAGTGTGGTGTGCCCCACTCAACACACGCCATCACTCATGGAGTATGGTGTGCCCCACTCAAGCTATTCCCCATCACACGCCACCACTCATGGAGTGTGGGGTGGGTCACGCGTGTCATTGTGGTTGGGACACTAGCTGACAGTGCAATAAAGTGCAATAGGCCATACGAGATGGCGTGTGATGGGACACTAGCAGGGACTAGGGGGCGTGTGAGGGTGGGCCATGGATCATGGCGTGTGAGTGTCGGCTGACAGGGGCAATAGGCCATGGATCATGGCGTGTGAGGGGGGCTGGCGTGTGCGGGGTGGGGGCCTGGCCAGGGAATGCCATGAGTGATGGCGTGTGGCACCTACCTACCAGCGCACGCCACCAGTGATGTAGTTTCGTTACCCCAATTGTAATTTCACCAAATTTGTTACTTTTTTCACAATTACGTTAAAATTCTTCACTCTATATGAAAATTCCTGTTAGCTTATTTTTCAACGAGCTCGGATAGAGAACAATACTGAAGTTGAAAATTAAATATTTTTAGTCTGCGAATCGTTACTTAGAGACAAACACTACCAAATATATATATATATATATATATATATATTATATATATATATATATATATATATATAAGTGAACAAAAAAAATTACATTAAAGGTAACTTAAGGTCATCTCCTATGGGGATTTCTAAAATTGATTTTAATCCTACTTGTATTTTACTGTAATAAAAGAAAATTTCTATCCTAGTTGACAGAATTTTTACGTAAAAATTGCATCCAAATTACTCCTCAAGGGTTCTTAATTTCAATCTAGGTGGCGCTGCCTAGATGAAAAATATTAAATAAGAATTTTATCAACTCGGACTACTCTTTTGTCCCTTGTTCGCATCTCTTTCTCCCTTTAGGTTGCATGCATGAAGGGTTGGAACAATAGCTAGACCACATTGCTCTTAAAAGCAACAAGTAAACCACTTTCTCATGTCTCCGGACCTTCTATGAACAGAACTTTGAACTATAGCAAATAGTACATTGGTTGAGCTTTTCTCTATGCTGGCTTAACTGGTCCTATTCCTGCTTAAACAGGAAAGCGTAACGGGCAAATAAACCGTTAGCCCGATCCAAGCCCGCTTGTTTTTGACTTAGTTTTAAAGCGAGACCAATATTAAGATGAAGAATTTTTATTAGAATTTTTACACGTGTATAAACTCTTAAAAATTCTTTATCAGTGCCACATAAAATAGAAATTGAAAAATAAACTACAGTTGGGATAAAATTTTTTTTTCTAAAAGTAATTTCTACCATAGAAATAGGGAAGATAGAAACCTCCACTGGAGATGGTCTAGCTAACTTCATACCAATCTCATGGCATATGCCACATATATGTTTGATGATTTTTTTATGAGTCAATGACCTAATTGGACGAGGTCCATTCAGAGTTTAGAGCATCTCCAACCCCATTGTCTTGTTTTGTGTTGTGATTCTTATGTGGCATGAAGCACAAGACAATGTCTTTCCTACGTTGCAAGATGATATTCACACATGACAATGAGATAAAAAAGTGTTCTCCAATGCAAAAGTATTGAGGGGGGAGGGCATGGCCACATCTAAACTTGATGATATTTTATTAAGTATAAATTTAGACTTTTTTTTATCAAATTTCAAGGGGGGAGGGCATGGCCCCCTTTGGTCTTAACATAGTTTCGTCCATGCATGTTAATACATTGATAAATGTGTCATTTACATAGGCATTATCACCGGTACATTTATCAATACATGTTTTATTTAAAATATGTATTGATAAATGTAAAATATGTATTAATAAATAAGCTAGTGGGAGTATCCATATAAAATACACATTTATCAATGTATTAACGTGTGCCCTTAAGGCACATATTAACAAAATCCAGAAATAAATTTACCAACACTTTTAGATGATTGTTACATAGTTAATATCATATAAACGATGATGATTATTGACATCTAAGTGCTCCCAAATAAACAAAAATCCTAGAGGAACTCGTGAGTTCCTAATTTTTCAAACTCATGCATCACAATCGTTGGATTACATTCACTGATTTTTTTAAAGGACCTAAATGGAGAAAAGTTAAGGGACCATCTAAATAATAAAATTTGTACACGTGTCATAATTATATTATTAGTTGTTAATGTGAGTTCTTATTTGACTTTATGTAGTCGAATTATTCAAATAACTACGATAAAGGTGTAAATAGGCGGAGTAGGCTTCTTTTTATTTGGGCCAATTTTTGGGTTGGTAAAGCTTGTTAACTGTCTTAATGGAGCAAGTTTGACCTTTGTTTGGTTTTCAATTTGATTTGACCAATGGAACTTTGCAACTATGTTTATTTTTGGAACGTTTGGTGGGCGGAACAGATTGAATGTAGGATTTGTGATTGAGTTCATTTTTTTTTTAATCTACTAAAACTATGATAAACTATAGATAAAATGTTCACCATTCCACTTAAAAAATGTCATGGTTCGTCAAATTACTCACAAATTGATTTTAGTTTGGACAAAAATTAAAAGTTACAGTTCTTGAGTAGGAAGATGAACATTTATCCTATTTTTGTTGGATAAACAAAAATGGACTCATTCAAACAGCTACCACATTATAGGTTTTAGGTCCCAATGGACTCCAAAATGAAAACAAAACTGCAAATTAAACTGCACCTATTTATATCAGCTTGCTTTGGTACTAGTAGTAGGTTAGGTTGTATACATAATGGCCTTAATGATCCAAGCCAAGAGCTTTCTATCATTAATTCAAGCATTAACCAAACATGGAATCATATCTCTAGAGGTTACAAATGATTGCCAGGCAGCTAAGGATACAGAAAATTTAGTTATGGGATGTTTAGAATTATTGTTCTTCATTTGAAATGTGTATGTCTGGTTGGATTGGAATTGAAGACTTACAAAAAATATTATTAACTATTTTACCACAATGACAAATGTGGGGATCCAAATATAAATATATATCTCTAGTAAAATTTTGGAAAAGTACATTCAAATCAATTCTATCCGAAAATCGGGTGGGGCTTGAGCCTCACTACTTTTTATGACAAAAAAAAATTCTAAATTTACAATTAAATAAATTACAATTCATTTGTTTAATTAACAACCGTCACGTAGGCAGTTGAAATGGTAGTAACCATTCGGTTGTAATCCTAGCTCTTTTTACTAGTCACATTTACGACAAGAAAGATAAATTAAATAAATTATAATATCATTAAAAAATAGATATGAATTTAAATTATATTAAAATATTTTAAATTTGATTTGAACATATTTAAATTATGGAGATTTTTTAGAATTTTGGATACATGTTTTTGTTAAGATAATATCATATAGTTGGTTTACATATAATTTAAATATTGAATTTATTTTAGGATTTGTTATATGTTTATATAGTTAAAATAATTGGTTTGTTTTTAACTACGCGAGGAGATAATATATGCAATAGTTGATTTTTGGGAAAATATATGAAATGCCCAAAAACCGCAAAAGTTTTATGAAAAACCACCGCAAAATAACATTTTATCGTTGTCCAAAATTAGCGAAAAATATATTAAAAGGATTCAGAATGACCTTTTTGTCCTTCTAATTTATTGAAAACACCCACGAAATCTACTATTAAAAAAAATGTTTCGATTCTTTTTCTTCTTCCATACGCTGCTCACTTTCGAATCTAGGTTTTCTTCTCCAAAATCTTTAAACCTTACTTCAAAAACTCGTCAGTGACTCTCCATTCGCAATCTTCACACCATGTCGTCATCATCAGTTCCCACTTCATCATCATCAGCAGCAGCAACTGGCCATTCTCCGCGTTAAAATGCAGAAGAATGACCATTTTGCGACAAACCGGAGAATGATCATTCCCCGTGTTAAAATGGAGGTCCAAATATTTTTTTTTTTTTTTGTAATTCTAAAATTTTGAAAGCCCATCAAATGATAAAACCATTTATCTCAGGCTCCTCGAAAATACGCTCCTTTTGCGACAAACCGGATCTCGTTTCGACCTCCCAGTCAAAACTTATGGCCCTCCAAAGTTTCAACTGGCCATTCTCCGTGTTAAAATCACGGATAATTGCCATTCTTCGTGTTAAAATGCAGGAGAATAACCATTCTCCGTGGTAATATTACGGAGAATGGCAATTCTCCGTGTTAATATCACGGAGAATGGCCATTCTCCTTGTTAAATTGATGGAGAATTGTCATTCTCCATGTTAAAATACGAGAGAATGGTCATTCTCTGTGTTAAAATTACAGAGAATGACCATTCTACGTTGTTAAAATCACGGAGAATGACCATTCTCCGTGTTAAAATCACGAAAAACGGTCATCTTCCGTGTTAAAATCACAGAGAATTGCCATTCTCCGTGTTAAAATGCAGGAGAATGACCATTCTCCGTGGTAATATCACGGAGAATTGTAATTCTCCGTGTTAATATCACGGAGAATGGCCATTCTCCTTGTTAAATTGACGGAGATTGTCATTCTCTGTGTTAAAATTACGGAGAATGACCATTCCTCGTGTTAAAATCACGGAGAATTGCCATTCTCTCTATTAAAATCACGAAGAATGACCATTTTTAGTGTTAAAATACAGGAGAATAGTCATTATTCGTGTTAAAATCACTTATCTCTCCGTTGTTAAATTACGGAGAATGACCATTCCCCGTGTTAAAATGAAGGAGAACGGTCATTCTCCGTGTTAAAGTCATGGGGAATGGCCATTGTCCGTGTTAAATGGCGGAGAACAGTTGACAGAAACCTAATTTTTTATTTCTTTTTGTAAAAAAAAATTGTCAGAAATAAGGATTCAAGAGTTTTTCGTTCTTCTTTCAAAACGATGCTAACTCTTATGGAGAAGAAGAAGAATATTCTCTCCACAATTGACCTAATCGTCGAAAATTTTTAAATCTCTCTACGAAGATGATAATGATGATGAGCGATGATCGGAGTTCGACCGAAGAAAAATACAGTGAACTACGAACGATTTTGCTATCTCTGCTGAAGATGAGAGCAATAGAATTCAGATCTTTCGTGAAGAAGAAGTCGAACATCGTAATTCAAATCTGAGTTTGTGAATTCAAATACATATAATGACCAAATTTGTGCAAAGGGATAGTTATTGTATTATCAAAATGGCAATTTTGCAACACAGAACATCTAAAGGGAATCTTGGAATATTTAACTTGAAAATATATAATTTTGGGTATTTAATAAAACCCACCCTGCAGGTAGATTTTTCATAAACTCCCACTCCGAAATTGGATATTTCAGCAATTTTCAATTGATTTTTTTGAACTTTTTAATATAGTTAATTGAGGATATACATAGGCTTAGATAGTTGATTTTGAACCATTTTCAAGCCGCAATATAGTAGTAGAGAGAGATGTGGATTGTTCTTAACTATTAGATATTCCAAATTTGGTACTACATATGTGGATAACACTTACTATTGGACTGGCCGTCTATGAAAATAGAAATTGTATATATGGAATGTTAGTCTTATTTTATCAATAGTCCATAAGCTAGGAGTTCTTTGGGCTGCACAAGAGAAATGTTGCCCTATTCTGTTAAAGCCCAAAGGCCAAGGCCTAGATCACGGCTCTTCGTCGGGAAGGCCCCTAGTCAACTTGCCCGTTACCGCCACTAGCTGAGTTTGACTGGCCTTTTTTTCCCATTGAAAATATTTCCACCACAAAATTTCCACCAATTGTAGTGTTTGATAGTTTATATTTTTCATGAAATTATTTTTCAAAAAACTATTATTTTTTATATTTTCTTCTAAAATAGTGAAAAATGAAACTTGTCCAAGGTATAGAAAAAAAATCATTTTTCATTAAATAATAACTATTTTCGTGAAAAATAATGACAATCAAACACCCAAATTAAGTTTTCAATAAAATTTTTTAAAATTTTATAGAATTTTTTTTCTAGAAAAATAATTCCATAGAGTCAATTTCTTTTCTACGTATTTTTTTACCTTACAATCAACACACCAATCTAATTTGAGTATGAGAGAAATTTTCTTACAATATCCTAAGCATCTTGTCACGGGTTTGTTTAGTTTCTATATATAGCAACCTATATTTCAAATGACACACTCTCACGAGTATTTTGGGTTATTTTTACCATTTTGTTACAGTAAAAATCTGGAAACTTAAGAACCAAACATATTTCATTTGTAGTTCTATGTCACGTCCAAAATTTTACGTCCCATCGAGATGGAATTACATAACTTTTCACGGACCGGAATTATACTGAAAGCTTCCGAAATTCTCTAGATCTTTCTAGAAGATGATGGAATAATACTCTTGAAGACTCGGAATGTTTCTAAACGCCTCATGATGTTTATAGATATACTAGAAGCTTTTTTATAAATATCAAAATTTTAGAGTAATTTTTGGAATATGTTGACTCCATAATGTTCATGTAAGTCCTTTGAGGCTTTATAATAAGTGGACGACTCATTTATTCCTCACCACCCAAGAAATTATACTCCCTCTAATATAGGGCCTATTTGGTTATATGAAATTGGGGTGAAACTGGAAGATTTTTTTGCATTCGGAAGGAACTCCGATCACTTCAGGCGTTTGGTTGCCGAGATGAAAGTGAGTTTTTCTTTCTTGATTTGATGTAATCCAGTTCATGTCCCCCATTCAATCCTTCACTTTCACCTCCCCCAATTTTCAGACGAAACTCCTTCGAAGAAGAGAAAAAAGTGAGTTTACTTCTCAAAAAAGTCAAAAACTGAAAAAAAAACCAATTGAGCGACGGCAACCCGACTTTGTCGCATCGGCTGGTCAAAGCAGCCTCAACGTCGGCGAGTGGGCCATCACTATGATTGGAGCAGCCAAGAGCGCAGACCGCGGCCCGTGCGGAGGAGACCGCCGAGCGAGGCCCACGCGGACGAGGCCGCCGCGGCTGGGTCGAGCATGTGCTCGTCGATCCGCTCGACCCATCCCGCCAGATCTCCATTGTTTGTGTGAAAGCAAAGAAGAAAAAGTAGGAAGAAGAAGAACAGTAGAGAGGAAAGGAGAATGGGTTTTTGAACCAACTTTTCGTTGGTTAAAGAAAAAGAAAAAAAAGAGGCTTGGCAAACAGAAATAACAAGAAGTAGCATAACATAGCCCCACTATATATCACAAATCAGATGCTTACTTTCTTGATGACAAATAATTAGTTGTTAAAAATTTGTAATTTAAATAATTAGTATTAATAATGGTAGTTAATTTATATTGTATGATAATAATAATAATAATAATAATTATTATTATTATTATTATTATTGTGTTTAATTATTGTCACGACCCAATTCCAA
>JANAVB010018879.1:0-27475 GCA_029216955.1 Iris pallida | reverse complement strand
AATCTTCATTTATGTAATGTACCATAAGACACATGTAATTTATCTTCTGTAGTGATGTCCACGAATCCGTTGTTAGGCAAACCATTTGCTTCGACGCTTTCAAATAAGCTTTCAACTTGCTCTTTTCAATAGAGTAAATATAATAACAATCTTGTGTCACGGTCCATCTTGATGGAATATGAAAGATGGGACACGCAACACTCATAAATTGTCGAAAGCCTTCACATTCCACAAATCGAAATGGAAGCTCATCAATAATCACCATATGTGTCAAGGCTTTTCTTACGTCAACTTGACTAAATTTTCAACTAGTGAGTATTTTATCTGTGCCCCTTACATTTGGTTGCAAGTTGAGAATTAATTGATTGGATTCATGATTTTTGGGATTAGAGGGACATACATTCCAATAATTTTTCACATTGGTTGTCCCATTTAATTTACTATGACAATGGTACTCTCTTTTACAATGTTTGCAACTAGCTTTTGGACGTCCTTCCGCATCCACAAATCAATTAAAATTACTCCAAAAGAGAGCTCGTTTTTTCATAGTTTTTTAGTAACCCAAAGACTTGAATTATGATTGGAAATTGGCTCATTTGTGACTTGAGAACTATTTGGTGGTTGAGGTGGATCACCTTCGTGCGACATCTAAAAAACCAAATGTGCCTTTTAATATATGAACTATGAATATGAAGTTTCAATAAAAATAAAAAAAATACGCACATTGCATGAATATGAAGTAGTTGACATTGATTTGTGCTACCTAATAAACATCATATAATTTGGTAAGTAACCTTAGCTAACTAACCCTTACCTAAGTACCTAACCCTTAGATTTGTCTGAAGAATAAAAATAATCACAGATTCACAATCCTATATAAAAAAAATAAATGCTAACAGTCCTACTGATTCACTAAAAACACATTCCATAAATATTAAACAGCACATAAACACAATAATTACAATACTAATAGTGATGCCGAAACTTTATTGACACTTAACATAAACAGAAATAATAACATTGGCAAACTGGCTAGCAATGTAACATTTGTGCAAACTGGCACTATAAGCATTATTGGCCCTGCAAACACATTTCATTTCTAATTTCTAGGCACTAAACAGTAGACAGAGAGATATTCTTACAGCGATTAAAGATAAATCCAAGCACTTGATGTCAGAATCCATCCACAGGGCCCAAAATACCTGCATAATTAACACATGATCGAAATGTGAACATGCAAGTATCAAGTATACAACCGAAATTCATGACATGCAACAGAAATTAAGAAAGAAGAGATTATAAAACAATAAAGTATAACAGAAAACAAATTAATAATGAGAAAAAATTCATAATATGAAACAGAAATTAAAATAAAATAAATTATAAAATAATAAATTATAACTGAGAACGAAATAATAACAGAAAAAATTCATGACATGCAACAGAAAATAAAAATAAAAGAAATTATAGAAAAATAAATTATAACAGAAAATTTAATAATAACAGAAAAAAAAATTATAACAGAAATTAAAAATAAAAAATACTTAACAAGTTCAAGTTACAAGGTGGGCAGTAGACACTGGACTTGGAGGAGATCTGTGGCTTAGTAGAGACTAGAGATCGAGATGTATCAATAGATGTGAGATTAAAACAAAATAATTAGAAACAAAATAATCAGATATACATTGAGAGAGAGAGAAGAGAGCCTACGAAGCGAGAAGATCGACGTTGACCGGCCGCCGGCGGATCTGAAGGCGCAGGTAGGTAGGGTTTGGGTTCTCCAGTCCAGAGAATAAGAGAGAGGCGTCCGGAATAGGTTCAAACTTTCTTTTATTTAGCTTTTTAACCTAGAGTTCGTAAATACTGGCACGAATGTGAATGAGAGGAGAGAGAGAGAGAGTTGAAAAATAGGTTATATACTTAGGGTTAGGGCTGATGGTATATTCGTAAATGTACTTTAGTAATTCGGTTTCGGTTTAAAACTGAAACCGACACCCAAAAACCCGATATCGAACCGTATAACCGAATGTGCGGATTTGAATAACCGAACCCGACCTGCAAAATTTTGGAACCGAACCGAATAGCTAAACCGGTTCGGTTCGGTCCGGTTTTCGGTTTTAAACTGGGTAATGCTCACCCCTAATACAGAGTAAGAAAAAGATTCATTCAAAGATCTAGCAGCACTAATCAGAATAAATGATTGAAGTAAAAGAAAGGAAAAACATACGTCTTGATACATTCCTGTCTCCATCTTTCATCAACTTTTCATTGACATCTCTGCGTAAATACATATCATCACCACCCGCATTGCTACAAAACATTTCGGAGTCTTACCCATATTTATGCAACAAAACCTGAAATTTCATACCTAAACATGTCTGCAATAGTTTCATCTTCTGGGGAAAGTTCATGTGCCATGCTCAAGTCAGATACAGCAGCCTGGTAGACATTTCAGAAATTAAAGTTAAATCTCAAATAATACAAACAGGAATTCACTGATATACAACTCATTGGTTCAAGCTTCTACGCAGAAATTCATACTAGGCAAGATGCAAACAAGTCCAATATTAGGAAGTTAAGAAAGCTTACTTGCAAGTTTCCTAATTCTTTATATGCTTGACCTCTACGATAGAATGCTTTGAGATTCTTTGAGTCGTATGCTAGAACCTGGAATTGAAATAGTAAACTATTGAGTGGAAGTATAATGTAGTGCAATAATTTCCATATTTAAAGTGTGGTGCAAATGGCAATGAGTTGTACTTTAGAGGCTTAACATCGTCATGTGAACATTCATAAAGACTGGGTATGTGAAGGGTAACGAGTCACTAATAAAGGAGTTCGTTGGCAACTGGCGAGGATCAAACACTGAATAAGTAAATCCATGAAATAAGATATGTTATTTGGTTCTACAATTAACTGAATAAGATTTGAGCTAAAAAGGGCTAGAGTTGATTAAAGTCAAAGTATTTGACAAGAAAATGATTTTGCATACATTGTCTTTTGCATTTTGACCTTTTATAACTTTTTGTATTTATGCATCGTCTGAAATATCCTTGTTATGATCAGAAACCTCCATCTAGCTGATCTTCTTGCGCAGACATGAAGAATATTGATATTTCAAATTGTTTACCACAACTCTGTAGCATAGTTCAAACTATCGGCCCAAAGCAATACATACCGGCTATCGTATCGGTTTGGCATGTTCATTCCAATACTGAACACAACCCCCCCCCCCCCCCCCCCCCCCAACACTTGGCCTCGCTTTCTCGGTCAAGTCAGCGGAGCAAAATTAAAAGAAAAAGTGAGAAGTGTGGGGGGAAAAAGTGTCAACACAACAATCCAGTTGTGCAAAATTAAAAGAAAAAGTGAGAAGTGTGGGGAAAAAAGTGTCAACACAAGATCCAGTTGTGCCGAAGATCAACATGCTATAGTGTGTCGATATGATTCTCTATCGACAAACCGTAACAATTATCATTTGCCAAAGCTTTATATATATATATATATATATATATATATATATATATATATATATATATATCGGTATTGGAATCGGTATCGGACCCTTCCACCCTTCCTATGAGTATCAGGATCGACAATATCGACGGTTTCGGATCGGAGTATCGATTTTTTTTGTATCGGAAAGCAAATAATTACTAAAAATTTAGAAAAAAATGTTTTATACATTTAGGCAAAACTTTAAGTATTTTCTGTGTTGTTTCTTAGTAGTTTGAAATTAAATGAAATACTAGTCACCCTTGTTAGTTGGTTTATCTGCGATAAATGAGTTTTCTGCATTTACGTGCTTTTACAACATTATTATGTTTTTACACCTTTGTTGATTAGTCTTTTTCGTTCAATGTTATCTACCGAATTGATTAGGAAAGAAACCTTCAACGTCGGTATCGGTAGCAATCGGTATTGGGTAAGGACATGTCAATTTGTATCGAGATCGGCCGATAGTGCAAACTATGCAACATTCATACATCTTAACATTATTCCATTTAAAACTATCTATTACCTGTGTTACTTCGTTGAAAGTCATGTAATAAACAGAGTATTTATTGCAGGTGAATGATTCAGAATGTTACATATTTTTCCTTTCAAAACTAACAAGAAAATAAATCATGCATACAACAAAGCCTAAATGTATTAAATATTTTTCTATTTTTTTAAATATATTTTTGTTACTTTTAGTTTCCAGACAAAGTTGGAAACTCCGATAGAAACTGCCAAAATCACCAAAAACGATACTCGTGAGACAGGTCTGAAATCAATTCCGATATTGTGAACCTTGCTTTGCAGAAAGGATCATCAGGTAATGCCCAAATAACTCACATAATATAAAATGGACTATTGAGGTCGAAATGATTTTAAAAATGTGAAGAATTTCAAGAATGAATAATAGCAACATAGTCTTTCAGTTGAGAAGATAAGAGGTTATGTAAGTAGCAACCGTGAAGGCATTCAACAACATGAAATGGTACATTGGGATGGACATCATACATATCTATCCAGTTCCAAACCCATCTCCGGACAACAACATTGAATCCTTCAACCTAATTTTGCTATTCAACAGATACATCAGGTACCCACTACCCAGAGGACATCATAAATATGAGGACTACAAATAACAGGAGCTCGACCTGCAAGTACAAAGGAGAGATGGGAATGTCCAAAGAAAGTGAACAAATTGTGTTTGAGAATTTTTAAATGAACTACAGTTCCAAATTTGCACACATATGATACCTCTGAACCTTAACTGACCCATTTTTTGTGCTTGTGTATTGGAGCGAGGGGATTGGTAAGATCCAAAGGAAGTAAGATTACATGAAAATCATGAGAACAACTGCATGTGTGTATGGTAGTGTTGAGGGGTGAGAGGTGAGGGGAGTACCTCTGAACCTTCCTTGATGCACTCTTCAAACTGCCCCGTTTTCAGATAACAAGACATTAAATTTAGCGAACATTGCAACTGGAGAGATCCTCCTTTGGACGAGGGGATGCCTTTCAAGTTGTTTTTTGCCTGATATATTGTATATATGTAATTTATCATTTGAACATAATCAACTCTAAAGGTATTAAAAGCAAAGCAGTAGGTATCGAAATAAAGTAGGTAACAGAATACACACATACAAGCATATACTTATTAGCGGCATCATGATATTGGCCCCGAGTGTGGAGCTGATTTCCCTGAAAAGGATGGCAAAAAGAATCAGGAGAAAACAAGTAATGTTGGAATAGAATATTATTACTTTAATAAATAATATGAACAGGAAGATGCAATGAGAAGAACACAAATTCAGAGAAAAACTCAATAGGAAAATAATATATAACTCAGTCAAAAAACAATAACGATACAGCCTTCATCCCAGAATTTGAGGTCGTCTAATTCAATTAAAGAACAATGCAAATTACAATTTGTAGTTCTGATCCACGTTTTAGGCATAACAAAAAGTCATGTTTTATGAATACAAACATATATATGCAGACTTCAACAGAGCAACTAATAGAGAATCTCATGGGTTCAATAATCATGGATCGGCTTTGTTGTAGAGTGTTAACGCTATCCTGTAGCATCTCAGCGCCTATCTGCAATGTTTCTCATCACCATGTTGTGACGGTCTATTTTCATCCATGTCACATGGAACTCTATTTGGACGCTCCAGTTCAACTTGGATTGACATTGCGGTCAGGGAATACGTAAGGGTCTACAGTCTGGCATATCTAGCTGAGGATCCCATCAAGTTCATATTGAAGGAAACAGAATCATGTTTGCATATTGCTTCCATGATATATATCAGGCATCCTCAGCTAAAATAAAAAGGCTGTCAACAAAGAAACTTAAACCTTAGCATTTCATAGTCTAATGCCAGAAGCTCTAACAGTGCCCTCCCTAGTATACATTATGTAAATTATGTCTAATGCCAAAAGCTCAGATTAATTAATTAAACTAAACCTTAGCATTTCATAGTCTCAAATCTCAATATTCATTATATGTTACTAAATGCTATAAGCAAAACTAAATTAATAAGCATACTCTCAATATTCATTGTATGAGGAGATAATGGAGAATGAAGTCTAACACTTCGTCGTTTGGGTTGCTAAATATTCTTTGTCCAAATCTTTTTTGTTACTTGTAATTAATTAAGTTTTAGTTTTTAAACACAATTTTTTACTTGAGTCCATGACTATTGGATCATTAAAATTTTGAGTCTCTAGCATATTACATAATTATAATCAAGTCCCTGGCCCCACCCACCCCACCCATTTACAACTAAGGAGTCCAACCGATTTTAAAAAATGTACAACCCAGTCACCATGTGGGCCTGGACGGATCTTCCAGGCACCCAAAGGCGTCAAAAGCGTTTTCGGGCGCCAAAACACAAGGACAGGACACCCTATATAAAAAAAAGGGCCTTTTTGACGCACCCAGTGGTGCCCTGAACAACATAGCCCATTTCCCTACAGGTAGCCACCAGATGTGCCTACTAAATACCACTATATCCTGGTATTTTTAACTGGATTACTTGAATTGAACTGTTGATTACTTTAGGGAGTTTTTCACCATAATATTCGAAAGAAAGATGTGGGTAGTTAAAATGCAATAACATATAACCTGTTGCTTGAGCAACTGTGCTGCATTCGTTTCATAGGAGATTTGAGCATCTGCACGGGCTCTCATAGCTGCAAGCTCCTCTGGTGTAGCTTTTGACACTTTCTCACTCATCTCAACCATATCCTCAGCTCTAGTGTGTTTCATTTGTTCTGCAGCACGTTTCAAATCTTCAGGCCTCATGTTCTTCATACTTTCTGATGCTAATCTCACAAGCTCGGGATTGGAAATCATCTGCAAAAAAAAAATACATAAACAGAAAAAAATCATCAAATTAAGCAAGCAATCTAGGAAGTTACTGCTGGTGATCAGGTAAACCAATACAATATGAAAGGGAAATTAGGATGTTAGTTGCAAGGTCTTTGAAAGCAATATGTAGCCCGTTTCATACCAGTTCTGCTACTGTCAATCCAGAACCCTACCTTGAACTTGATTATGGTCAATACATAACCATAACTCATAAACGAACATATGTGTCAAAAAAAACTTGGTTCTTGTTGTTTCCATGTTGGAGTTATAATAATCGCACATCTACTTGTGGATTTTAATTTTCAAGTATAAAAGGAACTAAATTATTTTACATGTCAGAAATACACTGCATATAACTTAACTCAAACTTCACTTATATAGTATATTTCTTCTTCGGTCAGTTGGAGATGAAGAGATCTAGGAAGTCGTGGCTAAAGAGGGTGGCGAGGCAGAGGTGTTGGAGAAGATATATGTTATATAACAAACCAAAGACTACCGATGGACCATATATTTAGGATATTTCTTTCAGTTGTGCATTCAATTATGTTTAGGTTTACTTAAAATTTTGTAATAATTTAGCACTTTCCTTTTATAGTTGGGTTCTTAATAGTACTAAAAATAGGAGTTTACTTGCTTTAGTAGTTGTTTCAAATTTGATATCCTACTTAACTTAGGTTTTATTTTTATTCAGTTCAGAGTCTTATCTGTAACGGCATTAGTAGTTATATTTGGATTGATAGGCTTGGGTTAGAGCCATATAAATGGCCTAAACCTCGTATTTTATTGGATGATTAACAATAAACGTTTTAGAACTGTTCTCCATTGCGTGATGCCATCTTTCTTCTTGCTGTGATTCCAAGTTTTTTAACCAAGCTTCAGAGTGATTTCAATGACGATAGGTGGTATGAGATGGTCTATTCAATCAGTAATCCAAGGTGTCCATCATTCTCCCCTTTCCTTCTTTATTCACCATTAAATTCACAGTTAAGTGTTATTTCCAACATTTAAATGAAATTTAATCTTTTGTTGTTGTTCAACCACCACAAACAACCATTAAAACCCTATGAAACTCTTAAATTCCCCTGGCGTGCTTTCCTCGATTCACCATTCTTATTTATGCTACTAGCTTCACCACGAGCCTAATGATCTATTCATGTTCTCTTGGTCCCGTCCGGGACTACTTACTATATGTTCATGATAAGGTAATCACCTTGAAAGCACAGACACTTCAAAAACCGGCGTCGTGTTTGTGTCCCGTCGTCCCAGACATGTATGGGACTTGGTATTTTCCGATGTGGCTCAAGAAGGATATCTTACTTGCTCTAGTGTTGAGATTGAACGTCGCGTCACGTCCTCTACTACTGTTGAGATCATCTAGCTTCGGCATCTCCTGCAGGCATGGGCATTTCTCTCTCTGCTACACTACTCTACACTACGACAACATGTGTGCAGTCCAAATTGCAAATTGCCAGCAATCTAGTATTTCATGTGCATTGTTAAGTGTTATATTAGAGTTATTAGTTAATGGACTTTAGTCCCACATTGCTTAGAATAATAGGAGAGGGGGCTAGCCTCGCCTACATATATGTAGTCTCTCGTCAATAATAATCTATCATATTATTTCCATCTCTACATGGTATCAGAGTGTAGCACCCAGTTTCTAAAATGAGGATAATTTTGAACTTTTGTATTTTTAATTATTTAATAATGTTATTTAAACTATGTTATGATTTTTGGTAATTTTTAATTAATTTAAACTATTTAAAACCACGACTTGTGATTTTGATGGTTGACTAGTGTAACCCTAAAATTTGCTAAGCCTAGAGACTAACCATGACCATGGGAGCCTAGTCATGTGATTAGGATGACTAATTGCAACTTTTTAGCCTAGGAATATTTTGGTCATTTTGACAATTTTGTGAAATTGTAATTTTGATTAATTAAATATTGTGCTAATCTTTTAGTTAAGCCTTAACCTAGAAGTTTAACCTAACCTAGATTAGTCTTGAGGTTAGAACATTCCTACTAAGTGCCAAGGTTAGTAATATCTAGATATTATTCTAGTAGGATATTTTTTCTTAGGATATTTGTGAAAAAGAAAGCTTTGAACCAATAGGAAGGCTTGAAATTGGGTGGAATGACCTTAGCCACTCATCTATACCTAAACAAACCCCAATTCCCTTAGATGACCAGCCATACAAGCCCCCCCCCCCCCCCCCCCCCTCCTATAAGTGTCATACTTAGAAGCCTTTGCCTCTTTTTAAAAACCTAGAAGAACCCTACTTTGTTCTTCCCTAAACCTCTCCCAATTAATCCAAATTGAGCCCAAATTGAGTCAAATCAATTGCATCATCATCCCCAACATTAGAGGAGACTTGTGGGTGCTTGCTAGCAAGATTTGAGGACGTTTGAACCGTAGCAAATCGAGGAAGACATCAAGTCGAGGCTCTTTACATTGAGTTTGAACACTCAATAGGTAAAACCCTACAAACCCTAATAAATTCTTGATTTCTTCCCATAGATGCATTCATTTAGGGTCCCCCTAGGTGTAGCCCAAGTTTGGTAGGAATTCGTGTCCATTTCGTGTCCGTATCGGACACGTATCGGTGTATTTAAATGCGTGTTCGATGAAATGTCACATAGAAATGGATTTTGGTAATTTTCAAAACTAATTACATGTATGTGTAGCCTAACATGTGTATATTACAACCCAAATTGACTGAGTCGAATTTAGGCAAGTTTGGACACGGTTTTAGGGCTTGGACACGCGGCACGAGACACCGCACAGGGCTCGTGCGGCTCCCCTGTTGTTCGAGTGTCCTAGCGGACACGACACGGCACCACGTGACACGAAATTTGGTAGACACGTGGGCCTAGTGACTGACATCACACCCATAAAATTTTGTGGGTCCTCGTCGACTGTGCGCGAAGGAATCGAGGCTGCACCGATTCTCCACTGTCACTGCACACACGGAAATCTCCCACTGATACGCACTTCGCGCGTGGACACGCGACTTCGTGGATACGACTCAGGCACATAGACACATACCCCTATACCCCACCTACCCTCTGACATGTGCACGAGACCCAAGGATACACATACGTACCGATCCATCCTTCTTGGGTACGAAGAGTACCGGTGCACCCCAAGGTGAAGAACTAGATCGGATGAAGCCCTTGTCCTGCAGCTCATCCCCTGCTACTCGGGCGGAACTGCTCGTTGCACACAGCGTTTCGACCCACGAAACTCAACACACACATTGTGTCCATGACTGACACGAGGTTCCTCGAGTTGCACGAGTCCTCGTGTCGTGTCGGACACGTATTCGTGTGTGCATGGGTTCGTCACTGTTCAGTCCAGGACAGTGTTGTGTGTGTGTTGGTTCCTTGTGATTTTGTTTCAGTTAAATGTAGTTAACTCATGATTATAATTGTTGTTTAGCTCCTATATATCATTTATTAACTATGTTAGATTAGATTCACACATTAGAATAGGTTCTTTGGGTTTCGAACATAGGTTTTTGGCACTCACTGATACGCTCTGATACATTGTTTCCAGTTTTTTAAAAACCTATTTAATTCCATGTTT
The DNA here is from genome assembly GCA_029216955.1 of Iris pallida. NCBI lineage: Eukaryota > Viridiplantae > Streptophyta > Magnoliopsida > Asparagales > Iridaceae > Iris > Iris pallida. The sequence goes on along the minus strand of JANAVB010018879.1, from coordinate 17,024 downwards.
TGTTATGTTTTTTCAACTGATTTTGATCCCCACATATTATAATACATGTTAGATAAGTTTTTACATTTGAATATAGGCTTTTGGTTGTGAGAATGAGACTTTGAATATTAGGTTGGCTTTCGAATTTGCAAATAACCTGAGATCCCAGTTTTCCTATTTCATGAACTGTTGCTAATTGTCAAGAACCTGAGAATAATTGATGAACTGATTCCTGTTTTTCCCTTTCTTCTAAAACTGAGTTTATTTTTCCAGTTTTCCCTTTTTCCTTTTTTTTCTGATATCCTAGTATCAGTTATTTACTGATTTCAGTTCAGATTTCATATTTGGGTTTTGTCAATCATTTTTACCTAATCTATACTGTTAATTGCATGTTATTAAACCTCTAATATGTGTACCTACATGATATCTAATTGTATGAGGAAAATTGGACTGTTTTGATGTGGTTTTGATTCATAAATCTGGGTTTCAGTTTGAGGACTGTTTTAATTGTTAGTTGGGTTCATATAGATCTGAGTTTTGGGGTTTTATTGAACTGAGATTAGTATCTCTTTAACCTGAGATTTCTGGATGCATGTGTATCTCTTTAATCTGAGAACTGGGATGGAAGTTGGGTTTCAAAACTGAGAATTCAATGTCAGGACTGTTAAGTGGTTATGAGTTAATGTGAGTTATTGAATTGTTTAGATTCAATGTTAGAAATCTGGAAATGGGGGGGGGTTGTTCATGTGAAATCTGAAATGATATAGGGACTGAAATCTGGAATATGAGTTGGGTTTTAAAAACCTGAAATTCAATTTGTTAACTGTTTACTGTTTTGGGATTTTGTGGAGATTCAAATCTGAGTTTGTACTCAGTATTTCCTCACTGTTTATTCACTGATTTTCTCACTATTACACTGTTTGCTATTCACTGTTTTCTTCACTCTACACACACTTTCTCATATCTAACACACACACACACATGCCTATGTATCACTCACACTCTAACCTATCACACTCTAGCACACACACACTTGAACACTCTCATGCCTCACTTCACTAGTACACACACACACACATACACTTGGACACATGTACTTGTGTCCCCCTCTCTATACACATGTATATATGTGTATTATCATATAGTGTTGTAATGTATTCATATTTTAGCCTATAGGTATATATATTCTAAGTTATTTTGAATATCCATATCAATATGTGATTCCTTTTAGCTTATATAAATAGATATATATGTACTCTCTATTAGATTGTGTGATATGTATATATGTGTATGGTTTAGATATGGATATTGAATATGGTTTTGCTTAGCCCATGGCCTAGCCTCTTAGCCTATGGCCTATGGTTGTGTTTGCTTAGCTAGTGAGCCTAGAATAGACTAGTGTAGTCGTGTTAGACTTAGAATAGTCTTGTTAGACCTAGATTAGACTAGTTGACTTAGGTTTGACTTGGTTGACCTAGTTTGACTTCTAGGGTTGACCAGAGTTGACCAAGAGTTGACTTTGGTCTAGTTTGACCTAGATTCATGTAGAACGCATTGTAGTGCATATTATTACCATTCTGGACTTGTTGTGACTTGTGCTGTTCTAATAGGAGCCTGACACCACTCCTCGGACAATACTTTCGTCTTGGACATTCAGTTAGCAAGCGAGTACATTCTCTGATAGTTCTTTCATTTACTTGTCAATTACTGTACTTCAGTTCTAGATAGTTTTATGTGATTCTTACAACACGTATGGATATTTCTGGATTCATGTATGCGACACACCTACCATCTGTCTGGCCTCTATTTTCTGGAACCACTACTGGCATCACCTTCTGGAATCACTATTGGAACCACCTACTGGAATCACTCTGGAATCTTTTGCTGGTATCATTATGTTTGGCTGGACTCATCCCGATTTCTCGTGTCGTTTTCTGGATTCACTTGTACTTGCTGGACGGAAAAATATTGGAATAGGCATGTGAACATACCCAAATACTGGAACCACTCCCTTAGAATTATACTGGAATGATAGCCATCTCACACCCGGCCAGGTGTGTGATGTGCCGTATTACCTACAGCCGTTCACATGTCGATCCCGATATTTTAAAACACACTGTTAGAGTATAGGCTGGACTCACCCTGGAACCTTTGATCACCAACTGTACTCACCTTATACCGGACTCATCTTGTACTGGAACCACCTGGTATCAGATTCATGTTGTCTGGATTTACTTGGATTTTGCACTTGTTTACATTTACATTCTGGACTTATATCATGTTGCTCTAGTTCAGCTAGTTTCTATTTACAGTCCTTATTGCTATGTTCTTCTCTTGTTTTTACTTACCTTACTTTCCTTGTATCTTAACTGTTCCTCTATACCATCACCTGTATACAAACTGCCATATTTCATCAATAAAATTGTTTATAACTGCTTTATAGTTCTCTGTCATTTAATTGGGATTTCTTGATGAGTTGTACTCGTTCCTGTCCTGACTGGACATGTTGAAATTTTACAGATGATTGCCGTGAGAACACATGCCCTACATATTATGGACCCGGAGACGGGATGACTACCTTTGGCCCCGACACTCAGGAGTGATCGGGATTTAGTTTAGTAGACTAGCATTTGTTTCCATGTTGAACTTGTTATAGAAGTTTTGAGACTTGTGTAGTATTTGAGATTTGTTGAGAGTTGTTATTATTTTAGTAGTTGTTCTTTTATTCTTAGTTTAATTCTTCTGTGTTTATCTTATCGTGCTTAGACTGTGATTGAGTTCAATATCTTATACTTGTCCTCCGTTCGGAGTTGTAATTGCGTGAGTTGCTGGTTAGATAGTAACCTAGGACAGCGCTCTACCGCCGACACTGCGGCGTAGGCTGGACGTCGTTACGTATTCGTACCCTCACAGTGGGTGCGGGTCGTGACAGCACGAGACCCAAGGATGCGTGTGTCGTGTCCTAGACTAGCCGACACAGCCCCACGAGCTCACTGATACTGTGTTACTGTTTTAAAATAAATTCCACTGTTTGGACAGTTGTGTCCACTGTATGGACACGGAACGACACCCCTAGACACGTGTTCATGTGGGGAACATTTCTACATGCCTGATTGTAGGTTACTATGGTATTGAAATAGAATTTTCGAAAGGGATTGGTTCTTCACTGATACTTAGGTTCAGGAACTGTTATATATGAACTGGAGATATGAGGTTGGGATCGAGTTTCAGGTTTGATGATGTATGCATAAGTTAGTACAACACTTGACCTTGACATCTTCCATTAAATCCAGTCCTTATTCAAGGTTTGGCCTGCATATCCCTTATTCAGACTTCGAGTATCAGCCCACACATGTTGTCCATCCCATTTGTGTTCAGTCGACCACTGTTTTAGTTATCAGCCTACTTGGATAGGGCTCTTTCATTGACTAATCTGTCCACCTCTCTTATATATGCATCTGTCCTTAAATGTCTAATGTCCTGATAAGTAGTTCAGTCCATATTGTATGGACAGTCCCTGCCCATATTGGTAATTGATTTGTCCCTTGATCAATGGTATGTCCATGTACCATCCTAACATGATCTAGAGCTCTGGTCCTTGATTTCAGTATGTATTAATGTATACATGTAATGTTTTGAAGGTATATAATAATGCAATCATGAGAGTATCTATGTATGCATAATTAAAACTGAATGCTAGGCATGTATGTAGGTTATGCAATGAGTGACAACCTGAAATTGGTTTTGGGATTTAAGGTTGTATAGGTATATGTGATACCTATGTAAGTGAGGCTTTGGTATTCCCAGTGAGTGTTCCCATATCTGTGTTGTATACGCAGACTTTACTTGGCATCAGTTAGATGGGTAATATAGAAGAGAGATTCTACTGTAGGTAAGGGAATGTTGGTTTTGTTGGGTTTGATATTTTGGAGATTTGAAGGAGTGAACTTGTTAACATGAGTTGCAATGATATATATATATATATATAGGTAATATGTTGTATCATGGAGGGACTGTGAACTGAAATCGAGTTTGGGTTGTTAGGTTGAATGGGTGTAAAACTGAAATCAGATTTAGAAGATTAATTGGAAACTAAGATAAATGTATATATGCATGTATGTATCCTAAATGTGTATGTAGGCATGGATACATAGAGTAGAGGGTTACACCTAGGATTGTGATGTCAAGGTCTAGTTGGACAATATGCTATATGCAAGATTGGCCTAGCTAAGGGGCTTAGGCATAGGATATATGTGGTTTGAGGTTAGTCTTGTGGGAGTATGTTGTAGATATATATATATGTCTATATGAGATATGGCTAAATGTATATGATGTAAGGTTGTATAAATATTTACTTGTGAACTTGTTAGATAGATGTGTGTCATAGGAAGTAGTTTTGAGATGTTAGTTCTTAGGATATCAGTTTGAGGTTTTGAGTTGAACTGATTTCTGATATCTGAGATATTGGTTGAGTATGGATAGGTATACAGGTGAGGCTATATAGGTATGTATATATCTATTTAATATAGGTATATAGATATGAGTTAAACTTTTGTCCTATAAGTAATGTTTAGACTTAGGATTTTACATGGATAATATAGGTAGAATATATGACAGGTAGGTGATAACTTGGAATATGTTTAGTTTGACCTAAATTGACTTAAAAGATTGGCCAGTTGACCTAGATTGGTAGATTGACCCTTGATAGCCTAAGGTTGACTAGTTGACCAAGGTTTGACAATTTAGCTAGATATTGACTTGGTTTGACCCAGAGTTGACCAAGTTTGACTTTGACCTAGATTAACCTAGAAATCATTTAGATTGCATCGCAATGTTCTATATTATCATTCTGGACATGTTATAACCTGTTTTACTCTAAATAGGACTCTGTGACACCAATTCGGACATATATTCATATCAGTCATACAGGATGACAGGCGAGTACATTCTCTGATCATTTCATACTTGTTAGGATTTATATTATTGCTCTAGATTACTTTACATGATGCTGTCACGTTATTATCACGGATTGGTTCTATATGGATCTTGTCATGCGATGTTACCTCCCTCGGGGTGCATCAGATACAGTTGTCATGTGCTTTTCACGAACACCTTGTATTTCATGTACACTGCTTTCATGTATACTCTTGTGCAATCTTGTACTCTCATGATCACGTGAGCAAACATAATAAAAACCTCTTGTACAAGGTAACGTAACTTGACTGGATCCTTGTGTATTGATTGGGGAGGGTGAGTAGGAAATGGTAATGTGATCAAATTCCATCTTGTACAATCTTGTGAAATCTTGTGAAATCTTGTACAATTTTGTGAAATCTTGTATATGTCCTAACCCGTTTATATAACCATCTCATGCTCTAAATCACAGGTTACTTACAGTTCTTACTTATCATGTATATAGATATTTCCAGTTATCAAATCTCTCTCGTTTTCATATATATTTCTTTACCGTCCATGTATCTTACTCTTTGCATGCTTTATATTTTCCAACATGATATGAACTGCGTGAGATGTATTGTGCTCGCTCCTGTCCTGACTGGACCTGTTGAAAATATTACAGATGATGATGGTGACTGCCCTACCTTCTATGGGGCACATGAGGGTGACCTTTAGGAGCCTGAGGAACATCTAGCTCAGTAGAGGGTACCTAGTCTAGTCTAGTATTTATAGTTTTCAGTTTGTATCGGATTGTTCCGATTGTTAGTTGAGACTTAGTTATATTTCATGACTTGTATTTATTTGTGTTGAACATCTATATTGTGTGGTGTGATAACTCTATTTATATTCAGTTTCTTCCTTTTATCTGATTCCATATCGTGCTCTATCTTTCCTAGACTTGTGATTGAGATATCGAGTTGAGATATTATATTATACCTCCGTGCGGAGATGACAGGTTTATATATCTTGTTGTTAGATGTTAGATGTTATAGATGACCTATACAGCGTTCTACCACCGACACTACAGCGTAGGCTGGACGTACCCACGTTCTCGTGCCCCTAAACAGGGTGCGGGTCGTGACACAAAGCCAAAACTCTAGCCATCACCCACAACTCTCTCTCTCCACAAAACCCTAACCTACCGCCCCCTCCCTTCTAGCCGCCACCCCCCCTTCCCTACTGCTGCTGCCGCTGCCCCTACTGCTGTTGTCGCTGTCCCACCTATTGCTGCCACCTACTGCCTTCCCCCACCCCATCCACCCCCCCCCATCCACCCCCCCCCCCCCGACGTCAGCAAAACACCACCACCACCCCTGCCAGCATCCCCCCCTCTCGCCCCTGTGCTGGCACCCCCTCCAGCACCCCCCCTCTGCCACCTGATGCCGACCCCTCCAGCACCCCACCCCTCTGCCACCTGTTGCCGACCCCCCCTCCCCTTCACGACAGCCAACCCCCAAACCCTAACTTAGTTTTCAAAAAAAAAAGAGAAAAAAACAAATATATATATATATATATATATATATATATATATATATATATATATATATATATAATTGTTGGGATTCTCAGAGGGTAAACATATGTTTGTTGGAACCTCTGACTCTCAATGATTTTTTTGGAAATTTAACAAAGAGCAAACATATGGTTTGTTTTGCATGAATCTTTGTTTCTTTCCTTGATCTTACATGAGGATCTCACAAAGGTTAACATGGATTATCTCTCTGTCCTGGCTTGTGATTCACACTCTCTGTTTTCTATGCGTGTGTTCCGGTTCGGGCTTCGTTTTTAGCGCATTGGCAGAGTGGATGTGATTATCAAGTTGAAAAGAACAAATCGACAGTCGAATCAAGAACTCTGATAAATGGCAGACTCTACGGCGAATAGCATTGCCATCGATACTAGTGTCAGTAACACACTAGCAGAACCAATAGGCACCAGCACGACGATTTCCTCAATTCGACTTGTCGATCGAAGGTTGGAAGGGCCAGAGGGCTACTCGACATGGAGAAAGAAAGTCGAAAAGACGCTTCGCGGAATGCGGTTGTCCAAACATCTGACTAACAACCCTCCAACAGAAGATGATCCCATCTTTGAGCAATGGGAGACGGATGATAGTCGACTGTTTACACAGTTGATGAATTCCATGGAACCATCGGTAGAAGGCATGGTTCAAAATACCGACTCCGTGAAGGAGTTATGGGAGGTACTGGCAGCGACGTTTGATGGTAAACGTGATTTGTCTCGTATCTATGACTCGGTCATTGGTGTATACCGAGCAAATCAGGGAGACAAATCTCATAAGGACCATTTTTGGACATTTAAGACTATGTCTGATGAGATCGACCGCGTTTTACCTCTTACGTCGGATATTAATAAAGCGAGGCATAACGTCCCAAATGTTGCGCCCCGTCCGAGGTCAAGTTGCATAACCTTTCCACGGACCAAGGTTATGCGGAAAGCTTCTAGAACATTCCAGAAGATCGCGGAACTCTCTAGAAAACGGTAGATTTCTCTGGAAGGCCCAAGATCCTTCTAGGTACCCAAGAACCTTCTGGATGGCCCATGAAGTTTCCTTTTATGTCCCTTAAAGAATAATCTTGGAATATACCGTTCCAGTTTTGGTAGGAAGAATAATCCCTGAAATATTCCTTCCAGAAGTTTTCATGTAAAGCTCTATAAGCCATTATAAAAGGGGGAGGCCTCATTTGTTCCTCACTACCTAAAAAACTTGTAAGCATTCTCCAAGCAATAAAGAAATTCTTACTAGTCCCATCTTTGCTCCACTCTTCTTAATTTCCTTAGCAATCTAGCTAAGTCGTGTTGGGAAGGCTTGCACGAGTCTTCGAGGAGGAAGATAGTGCGCCACATGGGATGAAGTACTAGCAAAAATACTAAGTCCGTGACAAGTGGTATCAGAGCAAAGTTTCGATCGTCGTCATGTCTTCGTCCGAGATCGTCCACCACGAGGAGCAACCCGCATCGCCTAAGGAGAAGGCGAAGCCCTCGAGGAAGGGTAAGAGCAAGGAGCCGTAGATGGAACGGGCCCTTGGCGAGTTGGCGTCCCATGTGGAGATGCTGGAGAAAGGCGTGATGGCCATCGAGCATGAAGTGGAGCAAAACCAGTCGGCTCACGATGAGTTCGCCCATGGGTTGGAGACTGACGTTGCTACGGCGATGACGCAGTTTCGGGAACAACTCCGCGAGATGCAAGCCGAGTTCGAGAAGGAACAAAAGGCTACCAAGGCGGAGATTGCCGAACTGCGCGAGGAGTTGAAAACCAAAGCGGCGATTCTCGAGAAGGCCATTGCTGGTGGTGCGTTTCCGATGAGGGAGGCGGCCCAAAAGGTGAAGTATCCAGAACCCAAATCCTTCAACGACGTGCGAGACGCGAAGGAGGTGGATAACTATATCTGGAATGTCGAGCGGTTCCTGAAGGCGGTTCGCATCGAAGATGAGACCGACAAGGCAAACACGACGTCCCTATTTTTCTCTGATGATGCTATGTTGTGGTGGCGACGCAGGTGCATCGAGATAGAAAAGGGACTATGCTCGATCGAGACTTGGGAGGATCTCAAGAAGGAGATCAAGTCTCAATTCTACCCGGAGAACGTGGAGTACGTCGCGAGGCGGAGCTTGCGACAACTCAAGCACATCGGGTCCATCAAGGAGTATGTGGCGGAGTTCACCCGCCTGATGCTTGTCATTTCCAGTATGGGCGAAGAAGATCGCATGTTCTTCTTCCTAGACGGTCTACAACCGTGGGCGGCGCAAGAGTTGCAGAGGCAACGCGTGACAGATCTGAACACGACCGTTGCAGAGGCCGACAAGATGTGGAGTATCGGCAGAGCGATATTCCCAAGCCCAAGGCAAAGACCACCACCAAGTTCAACGGTGGGGGAGACAAAAAGAACAAAGGAATGGGAGCCCCGTCGAAGGACAAGCATCCTACGAAGCCTCCGACGGAGCGAAAGATCGAGTACTTCGTGTGCGGTGGAAATTACTTCGCACGCGACTGCACCAACAAAGGCAAAAGGGTCAACGCGGTCCAAGGCGGGGAGGCCGAGGACGAGGAGCCTAAGATGGGGGCTCACATGGGTGCCCTGCGCCTACTGAATGCTTTGAGAACAAGGCGGTCGTGGCCAAAGCCCCGAATCGAGAACTGATGTACGTGGACGTGAAAATCAACGGCCACGACACGAGGGCGATGGTCGACACAGGGGCAACCCACAACTTCATCTCGGACGCGGAGGTCCAGCGCTTGGGTCTGGTACTTGAAAGAAACTCGAGCAAGATGAAGGCGGTCAACTCAGAGGCGCGCCCTATGCAGGGGGTGGCCAAAGGCGTGAAGATCCAATTGGGTGACTGGACAGGAGTCACCAGTCTCACGGCCGCGTCACTGGATGACTTCAACATGATCCTCAGGATGGACTTCCTTACTTCGGCAAAGGCGGTCCCAGTGCCGCATCTGGGAGTCGTTGGGATTATGGAGAGCTCCCCGTGCATGGTGATAGTTGTACGAGGCGAGCTTGCGAAGGGGAAGACTCTCTCCGCCTTACAACTCAAGAAGGGGATGCAACACGGAGAGATGACCTACCTTGCGGTGCTCAAGACGGAGGAGGCGCCCGTGCAGGGGGATCTTCCGTCTCAAATCGATGACGTCCTTGTGGAGTTCGGGGACGTCATGCCGAAGGAGTTGCCAAAGAGGCTACCTCCGCGAAGGGAGGTAGACCACGCCATCGAGTTGGAGCCGGACACGAAGCCGCCCGCCATGGCTCCATATCGCATGGTCCCGTCCGAGCTAGACGAGTTGAAGAGGCAACTCAAGGAGCTGCTGGATGCGGGATTCATCAGACCGTCAAAGGCCCCGTACGGTGCACCGGTGCTGTTTCAAAAGAAGAAGGATGGAAGCCTTTGTTTGTGCATCGACTATCGTACACTAAACAAGGTAACCGTCAAGAACAAATATCCCATCCTGTTGGTGGCGGACTTGTTCGACCAATTGGGAGGCGCAAGATACTTCTCCAAACTTGATCTGCGTTCGGGGTATTATCAAGTCCGGATTGCGGAGGACGACGAGGCTAAGACGGCATGCGTCACGAGGTATAGTGCATATGAGTTTATGGTTATGCTTTTTGGTCTAACAAATGCTCCTGCAACTTTTTGTACTTTGATGAACAAGCTCTTTCATCCCTACCTGGATCGGTTCGTCGTGGTCTATCTCGACGATATCGTCGTGTACTCAAACACGATGGAGGAGTAACTTGAGCATTTGAAGACCGTCTTCCAAGTGCTGAGGGGAGAACGAACTCTTCGTCAAGCGGGAGAAGTGCTCATTTGCACAAGAAGAGGTGTCGTTCTTGGGGCACTGGATCGGGCACGGCAAGATATGGATAGACGGTGCGAAGGTCCAGTCCATACGGGAGTGAGAGGCTTCCACCAGGCCGACGGAGCTGCGATTGTTCCTTGGCCTGGCGAACTACTATCGACGGTTCATCCGAGGATATTCCGCCATCGCAGCGCCTCTAACCGATCTGCTGCGGAAGGATCGGGCGTGGAGCTGGACGCCCCGATGCGAGGAGGCATTCGAGGCGCTGAAACGGGCTTGTGACGAAGGAGCCGGTCCTATCTCTATCGGACTACTCCAAGGCGTTCGAAGTGCATACGGACGCGTCCGACTTCGCCATCGGTAGGGTGTTGGTGCAGGAAGGGCATCACATCACGTTCGAGAGCCGCAAGTTGAATGATACCGAGCGGCGCTACACGATGCAAGAGAAGGAGATGACCGCAGTTGTGCATAGCTTGAGGACATGGCGGCACTACCTTCTCGGCACCAAGTTCGTGGTCATGACGGACGATGTTGCCACGAGCTACTTCCATTCCCAGAAGAAGCTGTCTCCGAAGCAGGCGAGATAGCAAAATTTTCTAGCCGAGTTCGACATGGAGTTGTGGTACAAACCCGGCAAGGAAAATCAAGTGGCCGATGCGCTCAGCAGGAAGGCCGAGCTCGCATCAGTGTGCTTGCTCAAGGGGGGCATTCTAGACCGTGTTCGAATGGATATTATGGAGGACCCGCTGACACAGGCTATAGTGAAGCTTGTCAAGGAGGACAAAACGAGAAGGTTCTAGTGGCTTGCGGAGACAGCTGCTCAAGGAGTGCCATGATACGAAGTGGGCTGTACACCAGCGGCAGAAGCGGACCTTGGCGCTGCTGGAGGCTGCCTACTACTAGCATCGCATGCGCGAGGATGTGGAGGACTATGTGCGCACCTGTCTTGTGTGCCAACAAGACAAGGTGGCCCATCAGAAGCCCGGGGGCCTACTGGAACCTCTTCACGTACAGAGCAGGCCGTAGGAGAGCATATCGATGGACTTCATCTCCGCCCTGCCGAAAGTGTGGGCGCTTGGGTCCATTCTCGTGGTGGTGGACCGGTTCTCAAAGTACGCGACATTCATTGCTGCTTTAACGGACTGCACAGCAGAGGAGGCCGAGCGACTGTTCATCAGCCACGTGGTGAACTTTTGGGGCATCCCGGTGAACATAGTCAGCGATCGGGATCCCCGCTTTACGAAAAAGTTCTGGACGGAAGTGTTCAAAATCCTCGGGACGGACTTGCACTTCTCGACCAACTTCCACCCGCAAACGGACGGACAGACCGAGCGGGTCAATTCACTACTCGAGGAGTACTTGCGGCACTTTGTGAGTGCCAACCAGAGGGATTGGATGCACCACCTCGACGTTGCTCAGTTCTGCTACAATCTTCAACGGAGCGAGTCGTCGCACAGCAGCCCATTCGAGTTGGTGATGGGTCGACAGCCACTTGCCCCACACACACTGAGTGCAGGGTCCTCGAGTAGAAGCTCTGCGACCAACCTGTTTACTTCAAACTTCAAGGCAAAGGCGGACATTGCCAAAGCATTTCTGGAAAAGGCCGCGAGGAAGATGAAGAAGTGGGCCGACGCGAGGCGAAGGCCGGTGGAGTACAATGAGGGGGACATGGTGATGGTGAAGCTACAATTGCAACAGTTCAAGGTGTTCCGGAAAGTGCATAAAGGACTGATTCGGAAGTACGAAGGCCCCTTCCCCGTGCTCAAGAAGGTAGGCAAGGTGGCCTACAAGCTCGAGCTCCCCGCCAAGCTGAAGATTCATCCAGTCTTCTATGCTAGTTGCCTGAAGCCGTACCATGAAGACTTGGAGGATCCCCAGCGAGGAGTTCCGAAGCGACCCACGGCGACCATGACTACGTCCTTCGACAAGGAGGTGGAAGCCGTGCTGGACAAGAGGACCATTCGTCGGCGAGGCGTGTCCCCGTATGTAGAGTACCTCATCCAATGGAAGGGCATGTTGCGACTCGCACGGCGAGTCTAGCTGGAAACGTGCTGATACGCTGCATCAGTTCGAGACCGAGGTCTAGGCGTTTCTCAGCGAGTATGGTTGACGAGGGCATCAACGCCTTAGGTGGGGGAGAATGTAACGTCCCAAACGTTGCGCCCCGCCCGAGGCCAAGTTACATAACCTTTCCACGGACCAAGGTTATGCGGGAAGCTTCTAGAACATTCCAGAAGATGGCGGAACTCTCTAGAAGACGGTAGATTTCTCTGGAAGGCCCAAGATCCTTCTAGGTGGCCCAAGAACCTTCTGGATAGCCTATGAAGTTTCCTTTTATGTCCCTTAGAGAATAATCATGGAATATGTCGTTCCAGTTTTGGTAGGAAGAATAATTCCTGGAATATTCCTTCCAGAAGTTTCCATGTAAAGCTCTATGAGCTATTATAAAAGGGGGAGGCCTCATTTGTTCCTCACCACCTAAAAACTTGTAAGCATTCTCCAAGCAATAAAGAAATTCTTAAGAGTCCCATCTTTGCTCCACTCTTCTTAATTTTCTTAGCGATCTAGCTAAGTCGTGTTGGGAAGACTTGTATGAGTTTTCAAGGAGGAAGATAGTGTGCCGCACGGGACGAAGTGCTAGCAAAAATACTAAGTCCGTGACAGAGGGCTCAACGTGAGCAGCTTCATGTCATGGCTTATCTTGCCTCTCTCCGCCCTGATGCGGACTCTGCTCGCTCTCAGATTATTGCTGGATCTAAAGTTCTGTCCCTGTTGGAGGCACACTATCGTGTCCTTCGGGCAGCCAAAGTCGTTGAGACCACTCCGAGTGATACTCCTGCTGATCGCTCTAATCTCGGTGCCGCTCGTACGGGATTTCGTAGTGGTCGTGGTGGCCGACGAGATGGCCGAAATGCTGGTCGCGATGGGGGAGGGGGACGTGGCAATGGCAGACGTGATGGAGGAAGACCACGCACATGCTTTAATTGTGGTCAGCTAGGTCATTTCTACTGGCAATGCACTCAATCACCTGTTGCTAATATCACATCTGATGCTACCGATGATAGTGTCCGATCTATTTAGATGACTTCGGACTCATATACAGAGTTTCTTGATTTCCAGGCTCACCGTCGTGGTGAAGCTTCAACGTCTGGATCCACAGCCGGATACTCAGCTGCGTGCATTGTGAAACCCAAACAGTGGATAATTGACTCTGGTGCGTCCTCTCACATGACTAGTGACGCAAGTATGATACATGATTATGTAGCTGTCCATCATGTTTCTAGCATTACTGTTGCCAATGGAGGTTCCCTGACAGTCCGATGACGTGGAAGTGCCAGTCTTTCTTTCGGACTGTCACTCAATTCTGTATTACTTACACCTGGAAACCCGTTCAGTTTAATTTCTATTAGTCAAATTACTCGTGAACTACATTGCTCAGTAACCTTTTTTCCTGATAGTTGTGTTTTTTAGGACCTAAAAACTGAGAAGACTATCGGTAAGGGACATGTGGCTGGAGGCTTCTACCTGGTTGACGCACCTTTTTCTGTTGTCTGTGCCGGCATGAAACTCGATCCTTTCGAGTTACATTGTCAGTTAGGCCATCCATCAACCCAAGCTCTCCAGAAAATGTACCCTTCTTTAGATATCCATGCTTCTTTTCATTGTGAGCCGTATAGTTTAGCTAAGCATCACCGGGTTTTCTATCCGGTGAGTCAAAATAAAATTGCTTCCGCTCCTTTCAAGTTGGTGCATTCTGGTATATGGGGACCTTGTCCGGTTGAATCAATAATGGGTTTCAAGTACTTTGTTACTTTTGTTGATGATTATTCACGTGTCACTTTTGTTTATCTGATGAAAAATCGTTCTAAATTGTTTAACATTTGGTATAATTTTTATGCTGAAATAAAAACACAATTTGGTGTTCCATCAAACAAATTCGGAGTGACAATGGCCGTGAGTATTTATCTCATGATCTCGACAGACATTTGGCCCATAATGACATCATCCACCAAACTTCTTGTGCATACACACCACAACAAAATGGTGTGGCCGAGCGCAAGAATCGTCATCTCTTGGAAACAACACGTGCTCTTATGTTTCAAGCTCGTACGTCCAAGAGATTTTGGTCGGATACGGTTCTTACTGCTTGTTACCTTATTAACGCATGCTTTCGTCAGTTTTCAATGGTAGCACTCCCTTCTCTAGGCTCTTTTCCGGACGAGAGTCATTTCCTCTGCCTCTCAGAATCTTTGGCTGCTTATGATATGTTCGGGATATCCGATCAACTCTTTCTAAATTAGATCATAAGGCAATACAATGTATTTTTCTTGGGTATCCTAAAGATCAGAAAGGGTATCGGTGTTATTCCCCTGTCCTAAGAGATATTTTTTCACTCGGAATGTTACCTTTGTCGAAACCGAATTTTCTCCACTCCCAACGGGTCCAGTTCCCCATCTATCCAGAAGAGGATTTTTTGTTATTTCCTTATCAAACACAACAGCCCCCGTACGGGTGCCCTCCCTTACCGAGCTAGTTTTCCAGGCCGATGGTCCGCATACACCGATTCAGTCAGGGACGACATCGCCCACAGAATCATTCTCTGGTTCTGCCAGCAGCTCCGGCGGTTCCACCTCCAGAATGTCCTCGTCGTGCCTGTCATGATCATCCCCTGTATGTTGATAGCTACAAAGGACTTACCAGTCACGCTCAGTCTCTGGTGGCTACTATTGATGGAATTCAGATTCCCAAGACCGCTGAGGAGGGTCTCAAACATCCTGGTTGATGTGCTGCTATGAATGAGATAAAAGCTCTCCGGAAAAACACACTTGGGACTTGGTCGATTTATCTACTGGTAAACAGACAGTAGGTTGCAAATGGGTATTCACAATCAAGATGAAATCAGATGGCTCTATTGATCGCCTGAAGGCTCGTCAGGTGGCCAAAGGATACTCTCAAACCTATGGTGAAGATTACTTCGAGACCTCTTGTTGCAAAAATGACGTTTGTTCGTGTCCTCATGGCCTTGGTCGTTCGCTATGACTGGCCGTTGCTTCAACTGGATATCAAGAATGGTTTCCTCCACGGGGATCTTAAAGAAGAGGTATATGTGATGCAACCTCTCGGATTCGTTGCAAGGGAGGGTAAAGTGTGTCATCTGAGGAAGGCCCTCTACGGTCTGAAACATTACCCCGTGCGTGGTTTGGTCGATTTACACATATGGTTACTCAGTTTGGATTGTGTTAATCAAAGAAGGATCATTCGTATTCTACCGACAGACATCAACTGGAAGGATATTACTTGGTGTCTATATTGATGACATTGTAATCACAGGAGACGACAGTCAGGGTATTGAAGGCCTCAAGAAGTTTCTGGGAGAACAATTTCAAACCAAGGATATAGGATTATTGAACTATTTTTGGGTATTGAGGTCACACGAAGTAAGAGACATTGTAATGTCCTAGAGAAAGTATGTGCTGAACATACTAAATAATGCAGATATGATGCAAGCCAAGGGACAACCTCACCTATGGATCTAGGGACAAAGTTACTTTCAGATGAAGGGGCTCTGATGACCAACCCAGAACAGTATCGTCGAGTAGTTGGAAAACTCAACTACTGGCAGTCATGACTCGTCCAGACATTTCTTTCGCAGTAAGTGTTGCAAGTAGATTTATGGCTTCTCCAAGAGTTCCACACTGGCAGGCAGTTCTCAAATCCTGTGTTATCTAGTCAAGAATCCAGGAAAAGAAATTCGGATGGAGAATAATGGACACACTCGTATTGAGTGTTTTACTGATGCTGACTGGGAGCAAGTCTGACAGATAGACGATCTACATCTGGCTACTCAGTATTTATTGGCGGAAATCTAGTGTCATGGAAGAGCAAGAAACAAAGTGTTGATAGCACGCTCAAGCTCAGAAGCAGAATATCGAGCTATTGCTCATGGCACGTCAGAGGTATTATATATGAAGCATCTCTTACACGAACTGGGAGAAGACGCAGGATCTCAAGCGGCAGATCTATGGTGTGATAACCAATCTGCTATTCATATTGCCACCAACCCAGTATTTTATGAACGGACGAAGCATATTGAAATTGATATCCACTTTGTTCGTGATGAGTATACAAAGGGAGTAATAAAGTTTCAACATGTAAGGACCGACGACCAGATAATTGATCTTCACAAAGTCTCTTTTGGGTCCTCGGTTCAATTTCTATGTACAAGCTGGACATGATTGACATCTATGCTCCAGCTTGAGGGAGGGTTAAGTGTTATATTAGAGTTATTAGTTAATGGCTTTAGTCCCACATTGCTTAGAATAATAGGAGAGGGGGCTAGCCTCTCCTATATATATGTAGCTCTCATCAATAATAATATATCCTATTATTTTTATCTCTACATGCATCATCGTTATCTGTCCATGACGATATCCTTTCATTTTCGTAAAGTCTCATATGTAGATTCATTACTTATCAACCAAGGACCACACCTTGCACCGTCGCCACGTCACTCGTTTTCTTCTTGCAAACTCTCCGATGTGATTTTGAAGGTTCTTGTGAGAAAATACCAACCACTACCCAAAAACTGACCAAATACTGATTAAAAATATTCCGAAAACTGAACCGAAATTATGAACCAGACCGAATGGCCAAACCGACTAAAATAGGGAATAATGGTAATGGTAGCGTTAGAGTATAATACCGTACAGAAAATACCGAACCGATTATATATATATATATATATATATATATAAAGAATTGA
>JANAVB010018878.1:10000-17803 GCA_029216955.1 Iris pallida | reverse complement strand
CTCGTCGCTACGCAACTGAATGGCCTCGTCTGGTGGATGCCTTTGTGTGGAAGTAGCTTGTATTTCTATCACCTTCTTGGATCTACTGGCATTTTGCCCGTTGCTTCTAGTAGGTTTCTACGACGAGGAGAAGGTCGTTGAGTTCTGCAACAGTTTCTCATTCTTCTTTGAGATTTTGAGAAGAGGGCGGCTCTGCTTGGATTCCTAGGAGTTTTGTTTGGAGACCAGCGATGCGTGTCTTAATCTTCCCAAATATCTCTCGACCCCATTGATATAGCTTCTTTAATGTCAGATAGAGTTTTTGTAGCAATCCATGATCCGAATTTGAATCGGCCTCACGCCAGCTCTGAGAGAACTTCCCTGAATGAGGCATTGGCCATCCAGAATGCTTCAAAATAGAGTGGGCACTTCCTGTATTGTACTGGGTTGTTGGTGTTCAGAAGGATAGGAGCATGATCGCTGTTATATCGAAAAAGAGTGGATACAGTTGTGTGTGGATGATTTCTGCCATTCCCCATCTGCGAAGGCACAATCAATTCGTTCTTTGATATGTTGTCAAGAGCTCCTCCCATTGGACGAAGTGTATGTAGGCCCTATGCAGCCCAGGTTGATGAGTCCACAGTGATCAATCATTTGAATGAATGGCGCTGCCGCTTGTCTGATGAAACCTCGACCTGTAAGTTTCTCCTCCGACTTTGTGATGGCATTAAAGTCCCCAATGCAAGCCCACAGGACCGAGAAAGAGTCGAAGAGAGCCTTGACGTTTTCCCATAGTAGTGCCTAATTTTTCCTATTAGGACATCCGTACACACTGATAAGGTTCCAAGTATGGTTATTGTGGTAGGGTTTAATGGAGAGGAGGATTAGATTTGGCGAGAAGTATGTGATCGAAGTGTCGATGGAGTCGTCCCAGCCGAGCCAGAGGCCTCCAAAGAGTCCCTTGGCTGGGACTGAGAAAGTATTGTTGTAACCCAGATAATAGGAGAGGTGTAGAGTGTTGAGGAGATGGTTTCAGAGATAAAAAAAATATGGATGGATGCGTGAAGGAGAGGAATGAGCGCAGAATATGGACTGTTGAGGCATTCCTCAGCCCTCGACAGTTTCTGGAGAAAACAATCATTTCTCGTGCGGCAGTTTAAGGTCAGCCGCCATGACCGTAGCAGTGGATGTGTGGCCCCTTTTAGTGGCATGGGCGATAGGGGTGATGTAGCAAGGCGCTTTTTGGCCCCGGGGTTGGAGTGGGATGGGCCACACATCCACTATTGAGGAGGTGGAAAGGGAGGAAATTCGATGATTGGTTCGTTATGATGGCTGGGCACCCGTGAAGAAGGAGACGCGATGGTTGGTTCTTCAGGTGTTTCGTTAACCCAAGTTTGGTGGTGTAGTTCCAATGGAGCTCTGGGGGCGAAGGATATTCATTTAGGTGGGGAGAAGGCTTTGAGAGTTGGGCGGTGATGTGGCCAGGATGGAAAAACTGCTATGTGGGGTCCCACTGATCCCAATGTCGTTATTGCATTGGCTCATTAGTTTCTGTAATGATTGGGATAAGGACTTTGATGAGATTTTGAAGTGGCCAGTCTCCATCATATCAAGTTGGCCTCCATCTTCGTGTGATTACGCGTAATCATTTTCTGCTCTTGAATGGTGGGAGTGATTAGCTGGAATTTGGTTGTTGGAGTGCCTCGGTAGTTGCTTACGTAAAGGATATTTTTGTTGGGATTTGCACCTGAATTTGAGCCCCATCTCTAATTCAGTGTTTATGGTTGTTTCTGACATGGAAAGTGGCTCCCTTCTATGTGGGGGCAGGTACTTATTTAGTTGGAGGTGGTTTCCGATCTCCTTCCGGCCGCCGTCTGGTTGGGTCCATGATCGGTTTGGAGATGTAGCGGCAAACTGGCAGGTAAGGATGAGGGAAGCGACTTCCGTTCGGTCTCCAGTATCTACCTCCTTGCGTTGATGGCTCCCTGCTGCTTCGTCGGGCCTGGTGGTGTTCCGGCGGAGCGCAGGTCTGTGGACTTCCGTTCTGTAGTCTTCTTTGACCCGGGGTTGCAGCAGCTCCTCTATTCTTCTCATCTCGCTGGCTGACCAGTCTTCTCCGATGAGTGACTGGAAGCGCTCCCGTTTATAGCACCCCGCGAATACGTGTCCAACTTTAGCACAGAAAAGACAAAGGCGGGGCAGCCTCTTCTACTTAACTTTGACCTCCCCCATCGGCCAGCCATCAATGTGTGTAGGAATGTGTTTCTGAAGGGGTTTAGAGATGTCAATAAGTACTTTGATCCAAGCATAAGTTTTCCTTTTAAGGTCATCAGACTCCGAGGGTGACCTGGGTGAGCCTAGAGCTTCAGCCATTCTGGTCACAGCAATACGGTTTAGGAATTTGGGGGGGGGGATACGGTGCAGCTGGATCCTAAAGTCGACGTATTTGAACTCATACTCCTTTGGAAGCTTTCCTGGATCACATCTTTCGACTGATAGGAGATCTTCGTTAATGCTCCACGGTGCATCTAGTATTACTCGGTCGACCATCGCTGGAGAGTCGAGGCGGACAACGAACGACCTTGCATCTGGGTCCAACTTCGAGACCTTTATAGGCACGGGAATCTTCCATAACTTCAACAAGATGGAGGCAATGGCTGAACTCGAGTACCGCCTTAAGGAATAGGGTTTGATCACTAGCGATGAAGCCCAGTATTCTGGAACAGAGCTCTCCCTGGCTGATAGGGATGGTAGGTCTTTGGAGGGTGAATAGAGATGACATCTTTTCTACAACCTCGTTGTATGTCGACACCAGGCTGTGTAACCGTCGGTGGGTGAGCAGATGTAGAGGGGTTCAGTGGTGGTGGAGGGGTAGCTGAGGGGGCAAGGGCGGGTGTCGAAAGCGGTGAGTGGTTATGGGAGGGGACGTGAGATGGTCGGGGCGGCGGAGGGATGGGGAATAAAAAAAAGGGAGGGGGTGACGAAAGGGACTGGAGGTTATGGGAGGCTGTTGGTCAGGGAAGTTGGGAGGACGAGGTGGCGGAGCAGAAAAAGGGCCAAGCTGGAGGAGGAGAGGAGAGCAAACCCTAGGGTTTGGGGAGGGAGCATAGGGGAGAGCAAACCCTAGGTTTTGGGGAGATCAAGCCTTGACATACTATCAAATAGTTTGAATCACATAACTTCAAATCCGAAAATAAGCACCTAATTATCTCAATAATTTAGAATAACATTTGGATTTATCAAAAAACGTAAGTATATTTCTATAAACCCAAAAACTTATTTTAAAATACCATTTAAATTTATTTTAATTAAATGATCGATGTAATAGTTTTAAAATAATATTTAATATTTATCGAAGTAATTTAACGCATAAATTCAGATCAAGTCAAAAATTGATTATCACTATATATATATAATATTTGACATCATCGAATAATTTTAAAATATGTTCGTCTTAATCCATAAATTATATAAAATATTTTATGATTTTTAAAACCTCTTTCGAAGCCAATAAATTTTTAAAGTCCAAAAGTTAATATCTTTTGTAATACAAAATACTGGATTTCGAGAATGAATAGTTTTGAAAACCAAATGGTATCATAAACTTTTAAATTAGTTTTGAAATACAAAAATTAATCAAAATATCTTTCACGAAGTTTTGACGAGAAATTTTTGAACACAAATAAATAACAATAATAATTTTGAAAATTTGGGAAGAGGGATTACAAATCTACCCACCTTAGAAACAAATTCGTCCTCGAATTTAAGGAAAAGATAGGCTTGATAGGTCACAAGGAAATGTGGTGAAAGGAAAAAAAAATTAATAAGAATGGTATTGATCGATAAGATGAAAGTGATTGAGCATAACAATTTTTTTTAATAGGAAGTATCGATCAAGGTATTTGACCAAGGAAGGGTGACAATGGAAAAAGTTAATAGGTATAGTTAGGATCTAGGTTATGTCCTGGAAAGTTCTCGCGATTAGAGTAGAATTTAGATAGCTATAAAAATAAGACCAACGACATAGTCTAGGAAAGTATCCCGTACATATCCTTGTCATCTTACTCAAGATTCCAAATTTTCCATCAACTTTATAAAATTTTAACCTCACAGTTACTTTAAAACTTTCCACAATTTCTATCATGAACTTTAAATCAGACCCAACACTTATCAAATTCAACAAAATAATAATTACCGTCTTTCAAATTCAAACCGTCATCCGTATTGGCAGTTAGCCTCAAAATGTAAATTTCATAGGGATTTAAATCCTCCAAGATAATTCAAATTTAAAAAAAAAAATCCACCATCATAGTCTCCTAAGTTTTGAACTTTAATCGACAACATATTTACCCACAAATGCCACGATTCCTTGAGTTTTTAGTCACACATGTCTGACAAAATAAAATTCAAACTAATCAAAATTCTCATAATGTTTATATCCAAAATTAAATTAACATATATTCCTCTTTCATATTTCGAGAAATCCTATTTGTTGTCATCAGAATATCTTCTAAGCAAAATTTCAATCTTATCGTAGATAGATATCAAACTAATTAAAATTCAACCTCAAAGGAATGCAATCCTATCAATTCTAGTCTTCCAAATTATTCGAATTGAAGAAGCAATTTGTATATAGATTTTCTTAAATCAACTCCACTAGAGCAGCCTTAACGATCAAACAATTAATCTCTTGACCATCTAAGATCATATTTGTCTTAATCCTTCTTTTCAATAATTTTGAAATACTATTTCTCGAAAAACAATGGCAATGAATTCCTCTTTGATTCTCTACATCACACGTCTATCATGTCAACTTTCTCGAAACTTAAGGGATGCCTAGGACAACTATGCTCGATTGGTCAGGCAGAAAAGATGGAAGAGTTTTATAAGAAGGAATGGTCAGAAGGAATGACCAATGAGATAAAAGATAATCCTTTGAACGAAATGAAAAGATATAAAAGTCCTCTTAAGGAAATGAAAAGATAATCAAATTCCTTTATAAGAAATGGATAATGGTGGAAAGGAGAAATATATAAATATATGATCAACGAATATGGTTTGGGGGAGTATTACCTATGTGACGTCTAACTATTCACCCATCAATTCTATAAATAGATATTCACAAGAATATTTTTTTAAAAAAATCGATCATAAAATTTGAATCACTGCCTATACCTATCATACATAAATTTTAATTTCAAGAAGATCTTTCAAATTTTAATGCTAAAATTTAAATCCATAACTCAGTGTCTTCAAAATTTGAATAATTCAACCCTACCAAAATCTGAATATTGTGATCTAGCAAAATTTGACTTATCGAATATTCCTCACAAATTTTAAACCCCACAAAAAAACAAAAGATATTTTAAATCCACTCTTTCATACCTCCTTCCAAATTCTAATTTCAAAAAAAATCACAATTCAAAATCTTTAAACATTAAATCTTAGTTCTATTCTGCCACGATCTTCTCATAATGTAAACTTCACAACATTTAGATTCCTCCAAATATTTTAAATTTAAATCCTTTTTTTTATAACTCCTTCCAAATTTTAAAAAAAATTAAAATCCTAAATTTAAAATAAAAAACCCTTCAAAAATTAGACTTAAATCTTTTCTGTAATAATCTTATAATTCTCCAAAGATTTCCATGATCTTATTTATCATTAATTAAATCAAAATTATTTTCGTTGAAAAATTTAAAAAACTCAACCTTTATCAATAATTCATCAAACCATATAGGTATTTAATCCTCAAAAGCACCAAAAGCTAATGACCATATAGACTCAATTCATCAATCGAAAACTCTACCCACCTTTGATTAGAGCCATCCTATCAAAACACAATATAATCACATAAAATATTTCAAGATCATCAAATAGGGTATCTCGAACTTAACGTATATCACTACCTAAATCGTGTAGCCTATGTAACAAGCTTAACTACTCAAGCAATCGATTCGAAATAAATCTATGGGTCATCAATGGGGTACCTAGTCCTATCATAGTCATTGTCGTAAAAATCAAATCAACCTAATTGTGAATGAGCAATTTCTAATCGTAGGCTCGCAACAGTAAGACTAATATGGTATTACCATGAGTTCGTACGATTTACGAAAACTGAACTGCATGGACCATTGTAGGAAATAATAATGCCTTGTTCTCATTGCTAGGGTTTGTTACAATATATATAGTGTCTACATTTGGGCTTATGGGTATGGGCCATATTTACATTGCAAATATTATCTTATAATCTAACACCCCCCCTCAAGTTGGAGCATGTAAGTCACAAATGCCCAACTTGGGAAAAAAAGAATCGAACACTTGCTTTCCAAGGGGCTTGGTGAAGATGTCAGCCAGTTGAGAAGAAGTAGGAACATGCGAGGCTATTACAGTGCCATCTCTAATAGCATCGCGAACAAAATGCAAATCCACCTCAATATGCTTACTGCGCTCATGAAATACCGGGTTTTGAGCCAGTGCAGGGCTGACTGACTGTCACAATACACCGACATAGCAGACTCCTGGCGAACATCGAAACACACCAATAACTCATTCAACCATTTCAACTCACAAACGAGCGCAGCAAGAGATCGGTATTCAGCTTCAGCGGAAGATCGGAAAACAGTTGATTGCTTCTTGGTCTTCCAAGAAATAGGAGACCCCCCCAGAAATACCAACCAGCCTGTAACAGAGCGGCGAGTCAAAGGACAACTGGCCCAGTCGGAATCACACCAACCAGAAAGACGGAGATCACAATCGGCTTTCAAAAGAATACCCTGTCCTGGTGCATTTTTGAGATATCTGACAACTCTCAAAGCAGCATGCCAATGATCTTGTCGAGGCTCTTGTAAGAATTGAGACAAGATATGCACAGCATAGGCCAAGTCAGGGCGAGTAAATGATAGATAAATCAACCTCCCAACTAGCCTCCGATAAGTCTTTGCATCCGCCATCCTTGGACTAGTCGATTCTGCCAGCTTGTGATTGGGCTCCATGGGAAAAACCGGCTGGACGAGACCCCATCAAACCGCATTCTGAAATGATGTCCAACGCATACTTCCTTTGACACAAGGAAATTCTTTCCGCACTCCGAGCCACCTCTATGCCAAGAAAGTACTTCAACACACCAAGGTCCTTCATGTGAAAGCAAGAACTAAGGTACTTTTTGAAAGCATCTAAAGCACCTGTGTCATTACCAGACACAATCATATCATCCACATAGATCAAAACATGCAACTCTACCTTCCCCTTAAAAAAAGAGAAAAGGGAATAATCGGAATGTGATTGAATAAATCCATAGGATATCAGAGAAGCAGTAAGCTTAGCGAACCAACAACGTGGTGCCTGTTTCAATCCATATAGAGACTTACGCAGGCGACACACTTTGTTGGGTTCACTATGTGAAAAACCTGGCGGCAACTTCATATACACTTCTTCTGTCAGATCTCCATGAAGAAAAGCATTGTGCACATCCATCTGGTGCAAAGTCCAGCCTCTCACTGCTGCAACAGCCAAGAATGCCCGAACTGTAGGCATCTTAGCTACTGGGGCAAATGTCTCTGAATAATCGATCCCCTCAACCTGATGATTACCGAACACAACCAGCCATGCCTTTAAGCGCTCAACACTTCCGTCAGATTTGTACTTTATTTTGTACACCCATCTACTTACCAATGCTTTCTTCCCAGGAGGCAAATCGACAAGACTCCATGTCCCATTATTTTCTAGAGCCTGTATTTCAGTTTGCATAGCCGCGCGCCAGCCCGAATCTTGTGAGGCCTGGCGATATGAAGTAGGCTCAACACTTGCAGTGATAGCTGCAAG
>JANAVB010018878.1:0-5000 GCA_029216955.1 Iris pallida | reverse complement strand
ACCATGGTCATAATTCGATGGAGGAAGCGTTCATGAAAATTATCAGAGAAGGAATGAAGCGGCGGTATGATCGAGTGTCACGGCTGCCATGAATTCAAAATCGATAGGTTACTCGAAAAAGTAAGAGATATGTCGAGTACAAAACAAAGAATGGAAAGAATGATTCCTCACCGATCATCACATCGTGGTCAACACAACGCTACGGATGCTTCTTCATGGGAAACATTTCCAATCGCCATTGCTAGGCTCCCGAGCTTGGAGCTTGATCGCCATGGCCGTACTAATCTTCACAGAGAAAGAAGAAGAAGGAGAAGGCGGCAGTGTCCAATCCGACAGGGCTTCGCCTCTACAGAGTGTGATAGAAAAGAAAGAGAGCGCCCGTCTATTTATAGCCGGGAAAGAGGACGACGGTTATAATCGAGCGACTGAGTTTGCTCCGGCCACGTCGGTGGCAGTCTTCGACGACTCAAATGAACCCCTAGTGTCGTTGGGCGGTTACACACCAACGGCGTGGATGTGAAGAGCGGTTACGATCCAACGGTGGTGGTGTGGAAGAAGCTTCCCGAAGATCGAGCTCTCGGTCCCCTTCGTTCGTTCGTCATCGGAGGAAATAACAGAGGAGAAGGGAAATTCGAATTGGAGGGAGAATTGGGGATTTGATCCCTAATAGCAACGGTCGGCTGCAGAGTAGTAGGGATCAAAGCAATCGGTTTTTGAATCATTTCAAAAGGTGGGCTTATAAAGGCTTGTTTAGTTTTAAGCCCAAGCAATACATAAACTTAGGAATGAAGTTTAATGGGCCCAATATCATCCATAATTTGGAAGTATAGGGAAGCCATAAAAATATAATTTTGAAGGAACCGGTAATAAGAGTAAAGGAATAATTCATGGCTTTAAAAATACTCCAAATAATTCTTAAAAATTGGTAGAAAATTAATATAAGGAAGTTGACTATTTTATAAAAGGATATAACAATTATTTAAGGAATTAGACCTTAGAATAAAACATGAAATAAATGGACATAAGAAAATTATCATAAAAATGTAGAAATCCCTAAATTCTTAATATTGAAATAGTGGAGTTACAAATCTATCCACCTTAGAAAAATTTTCGTTCTCGAAATTTTAAATGGCATAGCTAGTTACAAAATTGTACGAAGATTAAAATCAGTTAGGCACGGTTAAGAAATAATCGAGAAAATTTGAAGGTGACTTTATAATGATCAAAAGTTAGGCACGAAATGAAGAACATGATTTGGGCTTGACTAAAAATAGGGTTAAAACGATAATCATGACTAAACTCAACCAAGGACAGGATCAAAATGCTTGATCAAAATTATGATCATTTAGATATGATCAAAGGAATAATCGAATATAGAAATTCGAAATGGTATTTAGGAAATTACGCACGAAAGGCGACTGTTACGGTCAGAAGAAAATTGTCTAGACACGATCAAAAATAGGACAAAGTAGCACGATCATAATTAGTCAGGCACAATCAGGGATAGAGTCGAATTTGAGACAAGTCATGATTTGACATAATCGGAAGTAGGTTTGAAACGATGCAATCACAACTAAACCTAAACAAGGACATGATCAAACACTAATTCAAAATTGCGATCATACGATCATATGATCAAAAGAATCATTTAGTTATGATCCAAGTCATTCAGGCATGATTAAGATCAAGAAGTACGGCACGATCAAGTTTAGATAGGATCAAGTCATACTCAAAAATTTGGAGGCATGATCGAAGGTCTAGTTACGACCAAGAGAAAACAACTCGTTTAGGTATGATTAATGCCAAATAGGCATGGTTTGAACAGAATAGGGATCTAATCACGATCGAAAATCGAAATAGTTTGTCTAGATATGATAAGAATTCAAAATTTAGGCACGATAATGAAGATAAATAGAATACTATAACCAGGACCAAGATAGAGATGAAATCTGGTAATATGCTTTCGCTGATGGTCAGATGAAGGTTAGTTAAGATGAATAAGAAATCAAAACTCGATGAAGGATATAGAGAAAGAAACTAATCTCACTAATACTTAGCAAACTAATCTTCTTAGCTAACTCAGTATCGAGGACTATAAGGTAACTACCCAGGCACTAAAAAATTCCACTTGGATTCAAGGAATATATCCAACTTGATCAAGACATTCCATATAGTATGTCAATTTGCTTAATCAACCAATTCTTAGACATCAACCTTTACTTTTCCCATTTTCGACTCCATCTAAGTCACCATCTCAATTTTCGATAAATCCTTATTAAATAGAATCATGTGTATCTGAAAATCTCAATCCTCGGAAGCTAGTGACTAAATCACTAATTATATTTGAATATCTTCTTATAACAATCTTGAATTATCATCTTATCTGAACCATGTATAAAATCTTTCTTACTGTAACATGAATCTAATCCAATTTGAATCCTCAATATTTAATCTTCTGACAAATTTTAATTCTATGGCCCTTCCTTTCTTTAATCACTATCCATATACTCCAAGAGTATACCAATATTCTGGTTGTAACCCCTAATTATTACTCCGACAATCATTCCCTTCCAGACTCATTAATATTTTCTTGGCCATATCCATCTTTCCTCAAAATTAATTCCTTTGAGCGTCCCTTCACTCGGTCCTTATACTCTCAAGTTCCTTTATCATCCAAATTACAATCCCAAACTTCTTTGTGAAAGCAACTCATCAAATCTTAATCTTTCTTCAACGTCATCTGATTACTCACGAATTTCTCCATTATTCATATTATTTTCTTTTTCTCTTGTCATTAGTCAACACATCATACTCCTTCATAAATTAGATATTACTACTAATGATTATGTAATCCTTCTCCTGGACAAGCCATACACATAAAAGCCTCTCAACTCTATTTACTAAACCTGCTAACCCATAGCCTTGCTCTATTATCTTCCTACCTTTTACCCATATAATCTTGTTGGGAAACTATGGATCCCAAGGATACCCTCACTAGAATTGAGCTAATAGGGTCAGTAGATAATTATCTGGCTCTCCTGTATAGATAAAGGCATTTCCATAATCAACCACACAAATCTATATTAGCTATCTATTACACATAACTATTTAGCAAAGTATTTATAGCTACCAAAATATATACAGTTATCGACAAGATATGCAATATACCCGAGTTTGAGTCATGACAGAGATTGAGCAAACAGTATTGGAATGGTCTTAACGAACTCTAGGAAAAATTAAGTAAGAATTCTAGAGGAATCCTTATTCCTATTGGCTATGGAATCCAAAGTGATTCTGAGGGTTACCGAAAATAGAAACTTTTGTTAAGAACAAAATCAGATAGATCAATTAATTCCTGATATGGTTTCTCAAAGGTGATAAGAGACAAAATAATGTAAATTTAGGTCATGGATATAGTCTCGATAATATTCGAAACTCATGCATATTCGAAATCACTTTACCTAAAATTCATGCTCCGCCAGTGTACATCTGGCTACAGTGAACTGTTGGTTTTGAAACTTAAGAATGATAGGTACCGAATAACCTCTCAACTTTACCAATGGACAAAACAACTTCAAGGGACAAAACAACTTCAAGGGATAGAAACATAATCCTGATCATAATATATGAAACCTATACATAACTGAAATTACTTTAAATTAGAGCCCCAGCCTCGCTAGTGCGTTGCTGGCTGCAGTGGACCCACAGTTTTCATGATTCAGATAAATGGCTGCAGTACGCAGTTGTACGCCATAACAGGTTATCGAATATTCCCTCAACGGTTATCCATGGAATTCCAAGGGAGTACCCTAATAATTAAAACAAGCTTCCTATCCACTAAGGAGATTCAATCACAAGGGAATGGAATCGATGTAAAGTCTATTCCTAAAAAATAATTGATCTATTATCAAATAGGAAGAAAGAATCATAAGGATTGATTCAAGCCAAAAGTAGCATCCGTTCTTCAATATTTCTCTAATACTCAATGATGGAGGTTAGGAGCTTATAGACACAAAATTTGGTCAAAATTCGACTATGGCTAATTGAGTCGGATTTAGGAAAATATAAACAATAAAGTTTTGAGTGGAAGAACCAACGAATGAAATTATTATTGGCTCTTGCAATTGCTTAGGGAATATCGTCATATACTGGAATTATTTTAGAAAATAATTCTATATGGCCAATAAAATTTTTTTGGGGGAAAAGATTGGATCAAATAGCTAGCGTATGAGTTTCTATGGTTTTAAATGCAATACTTGGGTTTGAAATGATTAGAGAAAATGGAATTCCTTAACCAAAATCAATGCAGAAGTTTGAAATGGCTATTAAGAGATTCCATAAACTTGCTAAATAAGGAGTTGAAACTTCGAAATAGTGAATGGTTTCTATATTCTAAATAGGGTAGAGAAGTAGGATTCTGATTTAAACCAATTTGAAATGGTACATGAATAGGCTTGCTAAAAGTGGAGTTTGGAAAATCTGACTTTAATCTCTAAGTAGCAAAGAAGCCCAGATCCTAAAGGGTGTTAGAATTCGATAATATTGTGGGAGAAGATAATCCCCAAAAGTCTGGAATTGTAATCACAATTTTTGTAGGAAACACTATGAGACATAACAAAATTCAGAAATTATATAAATAGCAAACACACACAATCACACAATCGGCCTATGCTGTGATGAGTTTCATATTTCGCAAGTTTCCAATGGTACTCTAGTCCTAAGCACCATTATATAGACCTGCATGGGCCACCACAAAAATATGTCACAACCGCCCCCAAATAATCGGATACGGAAAGAGTCATGCCCGGCTTGCACTGTCGTTGACAGCGGTAGTCGACCGTCTGGTCTAGTCATCTAGTATAATCTTATATTCTCATCACACAGCATCTGTCACAGGTTATCTACTATCAATCATCGCAGATCACTATACAATTATTACAGATTTATACATGAATGACTGAGTACAAAGTCGGTAAAGATAAAGGCTATCTAGCGACAAC